>JARKIP010000344.1:0-245875 GCA_029990175.1 Petunia secreta
TAACGGAACAACATCCCACACTCTCGGTCTTCTCTCCCTCCTTCTGAATGCCCAACTATAAATTGCTTCCTTAACGGTGGCAGGCATCACCCATTGAACTCCCAACCAGTTTAGGGCCACTGCCCATAACCGTGTCTTACATGTTGGGCCTTACATGTCCAATATTTACTCCCATACAGCATTGTTGGTCTCACAACCATATTAAAGAATTGCCCTTCACTTTGATAAGTATCTTCCTATCGTAGAACACTCCGGTTAAATTCTTCTAGTTCATCCATCTTTCTTTAACTATATGTAGTACTCTTCATTATAAGCCTTTAACCAAACCATTAGCTTTTCTAAATTCAGTACAATCAATCTTCTCAATTCAGGGTCGTAACTCTATAGTCTAAATTCAGGGTCTTACCAGGTGACACAAGAAGCTGTTGTTGATAATAAAGAGGTTATATATAACGAGAACTAAATATAAAACAAATACCAGTCAAATCATCTTTATTTTCGCTTAACTTAGGACTTTGCACATTTTATAGCACAATTAGGGGGGAACACTACATGTTTATATTCTCAACATCTTAACACAAGTGAGATAGATTTATCGACCAAACACTTCCCTTTCGAACATCACTTTTAAACCCCACCACCCACCCCGTCTTGTTAAAAGTTTGGCTCATATGCTTTTCATATAAAAAAGATTGATCCAGATGCAAGTCATCGTGAAAATCTTTCACCCATTATAATCAAATTAGAATTTATAGCAAAGTACTATAGCCTGCAAAATTTGTATTCCAGATAGTTTACTATGCCCAAAACCCATCTTCGACTGTTTAAGCTCGAAATGTGCGTCAGCCAACCACCCCCCCCCCCCCCACCCACCCAAACCCTAAAGGAGAAAAATAGAAAAAAGATATAGAGAACCAACAAAATTAATCCATTTGAAGCTAGTGTGTATTTAAGCAAAGTACACAAAAACTTCAGTTGAAGCAACAGAGATAGCTTAGAAATAATCCTTACAGTAAGACCTAAGTTGGAAGAGAAAACCAATGCATACCAGCAGGTATAGTTACTTTAACGTCTTTAACAGCTTCAACAACTCCTGATCCTTTGCAGCCCCAACAACGTTCCTAACAGAAAAGCAACCATTGATTATTTGAAGCTTTCTGTTAATTAGAGAGTTGTTCATTGTCTCAGAATGAAAACCTTAATAACTCGTCCAGACCCTTTACACATAGTGCAATCCGCTGTAAAAGGAGGGATTGTAACCTGATGAATAGATCAGCAAGTATTAACGATAAAAAAAGAATGATATTGAAGATTGCTCAATTATCAGGCAAAGAGAAGGTTACCGCTCTGGTTAAACCTCATAAGATGAAGTAATTCAGAAATTTGAATATAACTTACTCTCCCAAGTCCTTGACAAGTTGGACATACTTTTGGCTTGGAATTCAATGGATAGCCTCTACCATCTGAATGAGGATAAGGACAAAAAAAAAAGTTAAGATCGTGATGTGTGGTAAAAGTAAAAATTTCAAAGAGGAATTTTTTGGACAAATATCACTTTGTCAGTGACCTTCCAATGCTCCTATTAGGTCTAATCATTTAATAAACAATCCATGATAATTGATGCAGTGCACTTTTCATACTGCTATATCGAAAATGAGACACCTCAAAATGCAGTAATAGTACATATACCAAGAATTAAATTCCAAGGACAGTTCAAAGTAACCATGATGTGCTGCTTTACTGATCAAACCAACTTTATACAACTCAGACTATCAATTCAATACTTTCTTCTAGTAACAAAGTAAAAGTCAAAGTCACTCCGTCATTTTTCATCTTAGCCGAACCGTGTCATATAATATTGAATGCATCTGAATACTGTTACATTTTTACTTCATTTAAAATTTAGATTTATTTATCATTTTCGGTCATTTTAGATGGAAGCTTGTGGAATCAACAGAAACAGTACGGTATTTCTAGTTGAGATAAAAGCATGCATATCGGCATTCTAGCAGTCTTCTGCTCTGCTCACCTATAGAGTGATGAGAATATAGAAAGAGAATGAGAATATAAACAAAGAAAGAAGAGCCAAAGTATGATTGGACATCCAACAACAACACAAAGGAAAGGCTACAAAAATATAACAAGATGCTTTAAATGGTGAAAATAGAAAGAGAACGACAGCTTTTACTCACAGCAAGTATCACATGGAACATCTGCATCAAATGATAGATGTTTTGTGCATCCCTTAGCAGCTTCAGGAAAAGAGAGAGAAAGCTCCACCTATCATTTGAAGAGATTACTTTCAAACAGGTTTAGCTTTGGAGTCTCTGAAGGTTGGGAAAATCCTAGATGGAAGAGATGACAAAAGGCACAACCTGAATGTCTTGGGTTAAATTTTCAGCCTCATTTTCAAATATCTGTGAATTATCAAAGAGATGCATTTAAGCTAAAATCCACACATCACTTCACTTCACAAAAAAAAAAAAAAAAAAAAAAAAAAAAAGATGCAGGAATGAGGGGAATAAATGTACCTCGGAAAATATTTTGTGAAACGAATCAGAGAAGTGTATATTATGAGAATATCTAAAACTATTGCCGTTCCCATAGTTATAATTTACATCTTCTGTTCTTCTAGGTTGCTCCTTCATCTGTGCTCATTAAAAATTACCATTAGTCCTGAAATGTTTACCAAATTCAATCATATAGCACAACTGGCGAAAATGCAAGCCAAAGGAGAAAAGATGTGTTACCATGTCATATTGTGCTCTCTTCTGTGGATCTTGCAAAATCTGGTAACACATTTCACGAAACCGGTTTAAGAAAATGAAGCAATTCTTCAATCAAGATCATGATTCTAATTTTACAGAGCACAAATATTCAACCTCATATGCATCTCTTATCTCTTGAAATTTCTTCTTCGCAGAAGGATTATTCTTATTGGCATCTGGGTGGTACTTTTTTGCAAGCTGCAAAAGGTTCCTATGTCAAGACACTGGAGAACGACAAATAACATAGAAAGGATAAAGATACAAAGCCTCAGATGCTTATACAAATGAAACATAAATTCTTCAAGTAACCAAAAAATTGAACACTTGTCTCAAAGCACCGGCACAAAGTGAATTTTCCCCTCTTAACAAAGAAGAAGATTCCCTTTCTTCCCTTTTTTTTTTTTGGGGGGGGGGGGGGGGGGGGGGGGGGGGGGGAATAGTAAGAAGAAGATTTTGTTGAGTCATAATGAAAAGGATCATTTAAATAACCAGCCTCTTCCTTACTACAAATGACTGGCAGAATTTCAACATCAAAAAGGAAATAAAAATCCAAGTTCAAACAAAAAAATGGGGGTGTTATATTGACAATGAAAGCTCTCAACACCAAAAGAGCAGACAAGATCTCATGTTAACTAAAATATGCTCATACAAATAAGGCACTTATTCAAACCCAAAAACCTATTGAATGATGTCCTTACCACATGAAAAGCCTTCTTAATATCATCTCTACTAGCATCTTTAGATACGCCTAGGATTTCATAGTAATCTCGTTCTGCAGAATAACAAATTCCTGAAAAATGAAATGATGCAATTTGTTCTTAGAGCAATCAATTAGATATAACACACAAATCAACTGTCTATAGTTATTGGAGGAATACCAGTGGAATGGATATAATGCTTTGTTGGCGGGAATCTCGTTGAAGAACTATTAGGTTTACCAATAAAACTGCAACTGTACAAAGCTGATACACAAAGAAGTCAACCATGATGCTACCGATTTGAATTTCAACTGACTGAACATAATTCAATTCAGAGTAATAACATCGTTTCTCAAGTTCCGGTGTTTCAATATACAATCAGCACATGCAGTAACACTGAATTTTCACTAACAGCTATATAATAGCATTTAAGTATTTACCTCAGATTCAACTAAATTTGATGTTGTCAGCTAAACGACAGGAGGAACAAGGTATTCGTGCTAGCCTGCTAGGATAAAACCATACCACAGTGTTGGTTATTGTCCTTTCTTTTTCTTTTTCTTTTTCTTTTTTTTATTTTTTTGTGATAATCATCTATTTTCGTCCTCTAACCTAGTAGTCCCACTAATAAAGGATTAGTTCACCTTTTTTTTTTTCCGATAGAGCCACTATATATTCAGTGTTTAGGCTGGTGGACATATATTGTAATGAGGCCCTAAAATTTTATTTTTTATTTTCGATAACCAAAAAAGTTCACCCAGGGCCAATGGCGCATGTTTCAAAACTCAGTCGATAATAGGCCTATCCTTCTCCACGTAAATGTCAGGCTTTTGAATGCAAAATGTTCGCACTTGTGACATACACTCAATCAGCACACCACAAGTTGCCCTCTTACCAACTAGACCAAAACCCCGGAGGTTTCAACCCCTAATTGAATGATATACACTTTTAAGTTCATGTATGATTTCAAACCATAATCAACGCAAAATTAAGCTAACCAACAACAAATGTAGCTCATGACAGAACCCTTAAAAATTCCGGTGTTTGATACATAAAAAAGAGTGCAATCTTCACATGTTAGGGGTAATTGTAAGCTTCTTACATCTATTTTGCAGTAATTTGGGTAGATATTCTGAAACATGTGCATGTAACTTCCCTCTATCAATCAACGAATCTGAAAAAGCTCTGCGCCGTGACTGGACATAAAGAAAAATCATTTAACAACAATATTACCACTTCTCTGAAAAACAGTTCGTAAAATTGAACAATGGTGCAGTAGTTTTCAGTAATATTACCAAAGCAATTTGAATGACAGATTTTGGGGAAACCCCTGCCCACCTCAGTCTTCCCATTTTAAGTGAGCTGGAAGCAAATTCAAAAGCCACAAAAGTAAACTATATAGTCAAGCTGAAATAACATTCGATGATCATTGCATAGAGTTCGGGAATTAATTTCCATTGTTGGTGTAGTGTTTTATGTGAGAATTACATGGAGAACAAGATTTAGCTTTTTTTAAAAAACTAAGTGTCCGAGTCAGCTTGCGCATCTCAACTAATTCCACAGAATACGTGCACCTCCCACTAGCACAGGTCTTTAGACAGATGGGAATTTAGCTTTTTAAGCTAGAATATGCAAGAGTTATACTAAAACAATGGAGTACCATTTAACACAAACAATTTAAATGTTAACTTTTGTTATAAATCAAGAGTTATAATATTTACCCCTTGGGAATTTTCGCCTTAATCTCTGTTGCAAATGCCAATACAACAACATAAAATATCAACCACATACCAAAATTACATGTCAAAATTACAAAGCTCATATATGAGATTTAAATATCATTTCCCACTTGGATATATGAGAATTCATAAATTAACACAAAAAGAAAGAAATTAGGCGTACTTGGAAGAAGCTGAAAATGCAAAGTGTTGTGTGCTGGGGAGGCTTTGTCTTTTTGGTCACGCAAATGGACGTCTAAACTTTTCTCTAAGTTGGCTATGCCTTTGGGGTGGCTTTAATTTTTCTCTAAGTTTAAACTTTTCTTTTAATGGACGTCTAAAATGGAGACCTCAAATTGTCTTTTAAATATGGTTCGGTACTATATTTGGGAAAATATAACTTAGGTTACTAATTTTATGAAAATTAACCTAGTCTTTACTATCCATTGGGCATCCTATTGCATAAAATGGGAAAGAACATTTTTTCTTAAAAAAATATGAACAATTAGATCAATGCAATTTGGAAAGTTGTTGGATTACTAGCCTACATGGCATCTGGGCCACACAGAAAAGGCATTGATATGTAGTTTGTATAATTGTAAATGTGTTTATTAGTTAGCAATAGAGTAGGTGTTATAAATGTAATAGTTGTGATAGTTGTGTTAGTTGTAAAATATTAGCCCATTTGTCTGTACATTCAGATTTGGTCCGCTGGGCCAAGTATATATATATACAGAAGGCCCAGACGTAAGGTCGGCCAGATCATTTTCCCCATCTCCATTTCTTCCATACGCCTTGTTTCTCTCTCTAAGAATATGAATCCTAATATGCCTTTACCCGATTCTCAATTCATATATGAATCTTAACATGGTATCAGAGCGGGAATTCTTGATCCCCTCGTTACGCTGATCCTTCCGATGTTACCCCCGTAAGATTTTGAGGAGCTTTAATTTTACGGTTCATTTTGATTGGATTTTTTATTCCACGGTGTTTCTACGGGGGAACCCTTGGCGATTTGGTGGTGGTGAAGCGTGGGAGTGTGTGCCTCGTCGTGTTTGTCTCCACCGGGGTTTTATTCCCTCTCCGTCGGTGATTCCTTCCGACGATTGTTGATTCAAGGTCGTGCTTCTTCCGGCAGGGAAGAAGACCGGTATACTCGTTCCTCTCTTATCTGGAATTGATCTATTTACTGTTTCTGTGTTGCTTACCATATTTGATCTGCGAACATTGTAATTCGAATTTGTGAGAAAAACCTAACCTTAATTTTGTCAGAAAATCCCCAATTTTTTTTTTTTTAAAACCCTAACCCTAATTCATCTGTGAAATATTAGTCATGAGTACTAGCAATTCAACTACTGAGATAATCGATCAATCTAACCCAATGTACATCCATTCCTCCGACATTCCTGGTATTTCTCTGGTTCATGTACCTTTTAATGGTACTGGCTTTGGGGCATGGAAGAGAGATGTGATAGTTCTCTTTCGGCCAAAACAAGATAGCATTCGTGGATGGGACCTGCTCTAAGCCCACTGAAGGCTCCCCTCATCTATCTTAATGGAATAAATACAATAATTTGGTGATCTCTTGGTTGACTAGCTCTTTGTCACCAGAGATTGCTGATAGTGTTAGATACTTAGACACTGCTCAGAGTATCTGGGAGCAATTGAATCAAAGATATGGTGTGGTTAATGGAGCAAGGGTTTTTTAGCTGAAGAAGGAACTTGCCCATACTATTCAAGAATTTCTTGATGTAGCATCCTATTTTAACAAACTTAAGAAACTCTGGGATGAGATAGGTGTTTTGTGTAATAATAAGGTGAATAATTGCTCTTGTGCTGCTAAGGATGAGATCAAGAAGGAGGAGGAAGAAAATAAATTGTATCAATTTTTAATGGGTTTGAATGATACATACATAGGTGTTAGGAGCAACATTCTAATGATTCAACCACTTCCTTCCCTTGATAGTGTGTATAAAATTTTACTCCAAGAAGAAAGCCAAAGACCTGTCACAACCAATACCCAGTTTGCTTCTGATTCAGCCTCTTTTAATGCTGCCACTCATAACAATTCCAGATCCTATAACACTAATAATTCATCCAGAAACTATAATCAGAGAAACAACAACCAGGAGAGATATAAGGGTGGTTCAAATCAGGGGAGAAACAACAAAAAAATAACAATTATCCACAAAGGGATAATAACTATTCAAGGGACAATGGGAATTCTGATTCTTTCTATATATACTGTAAGAAAAATGGACATTTGATTGGGGATTGTCCACTTTTGGCACAAAAAGGCAAGGCTGCAACAGCGTATGCTACTGCTACTTGTGAGACCCCTGGTGTGGGGAATGATCTGATTTCTGGGACTGGTTACAATAACAACAACTCTGAATTTCTTTATCCTCTGCCTGGCCTCACCAGGCAGCAATACTCTCAACTCCTCAGTCTACTTCAGCAATCTCATATCTCTGAGTCCAATCCTCCTGCAAACCTTGTAGGATCTGTTAACTTTGCTGGTACTCTCCTCTCTAACTCCGTGTCATGTGATTCTGGTTCTTGCATGTTATCACATTCCCCTAATATTACTTGGATCATAGATTCCCGGGCTTCTGATCACATGACACCTAACAAGGACATCTTATCTACTTTAATACCTTTACCAGTACCTTTTTTAGTTTCTCTTCCTAATGGGTACAAAGTGAAGGTAACATGTACATGCTCCTTTGCTTTACACGAAAACATTATCCTTCATAATGTGCTTTATCTTCCATCTTTCCAACACAATCTTATTTCTGTGCACAAACTGATTCAGCAATTACAGTGCACTGTACATTTCACTGCTGATTCCTGTTTTGTCCAGGGCCCTTCTCTGAAGAAGCCACTGGAGCTTGGTAGGTTGGATAATGGGCTGTACAAGTTTCAATGGAAGTATTCCACTCCAACTTCTTCTATTTCTATTTTGAATAATTGCAACTTGTCATCTTCTTTCCTATTTAGTGTTTCTTCATGCCCAGTCTCTTCATGTATTGTTTCTTCGCATTGTAATAAAGTTGCATCATTGAGTATGGATGTTCTATGGCATCAGAGACTTGCTCATGTACCTTTTGTGAAGTTGAAGAACTAACTCTGCTATTTCTAATTTCATTTCTTCTACACAGTTTTTCCCTTGTAATGTGTGTCCCATGGCTAGGTAAACTAGGCTGCCCTTTCCTGATAGTAGCATACACACTAGCCAGCCTTTTCAACTTATCCATGTGGACACCTGGGGTCCCTATCATACTCCAACTCATTCTGGCTCAAGATACTTCTTGACCATTGTGGATGATTTTACCAGGTCCACATGGATACATCTGATGCACTCCAAAAGCAATGCCTTTCCCCTTTTAAAGGCTTTTGTTTTGATGGTTCAGACACAATTTCATGTCACCATCCAAACAATTAGGAGTGACAATACTTTGGAGTTGGGTGGTAGTCATTCTGCCTAAGAATTTTTCTCCAATCTTGGGATAATACATCAGACTAGCTGTCCTCACACCTCCCAACAAAATGGTGTGGTTGAGAGAAAGCATATGACTCTCCTTGAAGCTTCCAGGGCTTTACTATTCCAATCCAATGTTCCTGTTAGATTTTGGGGTGATTGCTTGTTGACTGCCACTTACATTCTCAATAGAGTGCCCACTAGATTGCTCAACAACAAATCCCATTTTGAATTACTATATGGTCATGCACCATCTTATTCCCACATGAAATCTTTTGGATGCTTGTGTTATGCTACTGTACCTATTCCTCATAGAGACAAATTCAAACCTAGAGCCCTACCCTGCATTTTTCTTGGCTATCCCTTTGCCAAGAAAGCATACAAATTGTATGATCTCACCACCAAGAAATGCTTCTTGTCCAGATATGTAGTATTTCATGAGAATTGTTTTCATTTATCTTCTTTGTCTTCTCCTTCAAGTTCCCCTCCTTGTTCTCCTCCACCTCATTTTTTCTTTGATGATTCTCCTTACCCTTCTACAACTTTTGCCCCTCCTTCTGCAAGTCCTACTGCTTCTTCTTATCCTACTGTGCCATCATCTCCTGTTTCTCCTTTGAATCCTGCTGCTGCTTCTTCTCCCAGTTTGTCATCTAGCCCTGCATCTCCACATCCTGCTTCCTCCCCTGTCCTCAGGATATCTTCCAGAACATACACTACTCCTTCCTATCTCCAAGATTATATCTATCATCTTCCTACTTCATCCTCCTGTTTTTCAGCTCAACAAGAAGAGTTTGAGCCTTCTACTTATTCCCAGGCATCCCCTCTTCCTGCTTGGCAAAAAAGCCATGCATAAGGAGTTTGAGGCTTTGGCTGCCAATGATACTTGGGATATTGTTGAACTCCCAAAGTGGAAAAGACCCATTGTCAGCAAATGGATTTATAAGATCAAATATAGAGCAGATGGTACTGTTGAAAGATATAAAGCAAGGTTGGTCATTATGGGTGATACACAGGTGGAAGGGATTGATTTCACAGACACCTTCTCCCATGTGGTGAAGATGTCTACAATTAAATGTCTCATTGTTGTTGCCATCAAGAAGAATTGGTCTTTGTTCCAGTTGGATGTCAACAATGCTTTCCTTCATGGAGACCTTCATGAAGAGGTTTATATGAAGTTTCCTCAAGGGTCTTCTGTCCCTTCTACTTCCTCCATTGCTCCTCTAGTTTGAAAGCTAAAGAAATCCCTTTATGGACTTAGGCATGCATTTAGGCAATGGTATGCCAAGTTGTCTGCTGCCTTGTCCTCCAGAGGTTATTCCTATTCTCTTAATGACTACTCTTTGTTTGTCAAAGGGTCTCCTGGTGATTTGGTCATGATAGCAGTCTATGTTGATGATATCATTGTCACATGTGACAATTTGGTTGAAATTACTGCACTTAAAAGGTTTCTTGATGCTGAATTTAAAATTAAGGATCTGGGACTTCTTCATTTTTTTTTGGGCATTGAGGTCACTCCAATTTCTGATGGTGTGGTCTTAAATCAAAGAAAGTTTGTTCATGATATGCTGGCTGCATTTGACTGCCTGGATGTTTCTTCAGTTGTCAGTCCTTTGGACTTAAATACCAAGCTGAGAGCTGATTTTGGAGACATATTACCCCAGCCTGATAGGTATAGGTGTTTGATGCGCATGCTTCTTTTCCTTACCTACACAAGACCTGATATCTGCTTCAGTGTGCAGCATCTTAGCCAATTTCTCCAGGCTCCAAGAGTTCCTTATATAGCTGCTGCCTAGCATTTGTTGAGATATGTCAAAGGGACTGCTGATCTGGGCTTATATTACTCATCCAAACCAGACTTTATTATCACATCTTACAGTGACAGTGATTGGGCAGCTTGCCCTGATACTCATAGGTCTATCACTGGGTTCTGCATCTTTCTTGGTGATTGTCTTATTGGGCGGAACTCAAAGAAGCAGCCTGTGGTTTCCTTGTCCTCTGCTGAGGCTGAATACAGGGCTCTTAGTAAGGTTGTGGCTGAGTTGACTTGGGTTGCTCGACTTCTTTGTGATCTCTCAATTCCTGTCCTTCAATCTGTTTTTTATGACAGTCAGGCAGCCATCCACATTGCCAAGAACCCTGTTTTCCATGAACGCACCAAGCACATTGAGGTAGACTGTCACTTCATTCGTGCTAATCTTACTGATGGTTTTATCTACTTATTTCATGTTCCCACAGGTAGCCAGCTTGCTGATATTCTCACAAAGCCATTGCCTGGTGTTCTCCATCACACTTTTCTCTCCAAGCTCAAGGTCTTATCCCCCTTTAGCTTGGGGGGGGTGTTGGATTACTAGCCTACATGGCATCTGGGCCACGCAAAAAAGACATTGATATGTAGTTTGTATAATTGTAAATGTGCTTATTAGTTAGCAATAGAGTAGGTGTTATAAATGTAATAGTTGTAAAATATTAGCCCACTTGTGTGTACATTCAGATTTGGTCCGCTGGGCCAAGTATATATATATATATATATATATACAGAAGGCCCAGACGCAAGGTCGGCCAGTTCATTTTCCCCTTCTCCATTTCTTCTTTACGCCTTTTTTCTCTCTCTAAGAATATGAACCCTAATATGCCTTGTTTCTGTTTAAAGCCCTTGACGACCAGTCTAGCCTTGTATCGTGGAACTGGGTTACTATCTTCATGTTTCACCCTGAAAACCCACCTATTTTTCAAAGCTTTTCTGTCTTTAGGAAGCTTAACCAAATCAAAGGTATGATTATCATGCAAGGAATTCATCTCATCTTGCATAGCATCTAATCACTTTTCTTTTTCTTTACTTTCCATGGCCTCTTAAAAGCATTCAGGTTCTCCCCCGTCAATCAATAGTACCCATTCACCGGGAGGATACCGGGATGAAGGTACACTCACTCTAGAAGATCTTCTGGGTGAACTCTCTGGAGCATCAACAGTGATTGGTTGCTGGCCAACCACATTATCATCAACTGGAGCATCAACAATATCATCAACCTGCTGGTCATTCTAAACATGATCATCAACATGGTCATCAACCTGAATTTCAACATTTTCTTCAGGTGCAACAGTCACAGGAACTGGATCAACATCAACTAAGCTCTCACTGCTCTAAGAATCAACTTTCTCAGCCTTGTCAAAATCTTCAATTGTTTGGTCTTCAAAGAACACAACATCACAGCTTCTAACAAGTTTCTTCTCAACTGGATCATAGAAACAATAGCCGAATTCATCCTGACTATAACTAATGAAGATACACTGTCTAGTTTTAACATCCAGCTTTGACATTTCATCTTTAGGGACATGCACAAAAGCTCTACAGTCAAAGACTCTTAAATGATCTTAAGAAACATCCTTACCAAACCAAACTCTGTCAGGGACATCACCATCCAAAGCAACAGTAGGAGACAAATTGATAACATAAGCCGCAGTATTAAGTGCTTCTGCCCAAAAGGAATCTGGCAGCTTAGCCTCTGAAAGCAAACAGCTAACCCTCACAACAAGTGTTCTGTTCATCCTCTCGGCTAAACCATTTAACTGAGGAGTCTTGGGAGGAGTCTTCTGATGCCGAATACCTTGCACTCTACAATAGTTACCAAAATGACCAATATATTCACCACCATTGTCAGTGCGGATGCATTTCAATTTCTTCCCTGTCTGTCTCTCAACCAAGGCCTGAAAATCCTTGAACACATCAAGTACATGATCCTTGGTCTTCAAAGGAAACACCCAGAGCTTGCGAGAATGATCATCAATAAAAGTCATAAAATAAAGTGCATCACCTTTAGATCTTTCTTTAAAAGGACCACACAAATCAGAATGTACCAACTCCAGCAAATCAGGTTTTCTCGAAGGCGGATGACTCTGAAAAGAAACCATTTTCTATTTACCGGCTAAGCAATGAACACATTTCTTCAATTTTGCTTGCTTTACACCCGAAAGCAAACTCTTCTTAACCAAACAATCAATCCACTTCTCACTCATATGACTCAGCCTTCTATGCCATAACTCTGACAAAGCATCACTCTCCATCACATTTATTGAGTCACTAGAAATGGAGCCCTGCATAGCATACAAGTTAGAAGACTTGTTGCCTCGAGCCACGATCAAAAAACCTTTAGTCAGCTTCCACTGGCCATTACAAAATGTGCTACAATAGCCATAATCATCAAGCTTTCCTGCAGAAATCAAATTCAGGCGGATATCTGGAACATGTTTGATATTTTTAAGAACTAACCTCGAACCACTGTTAGTTTCCAAGCAAACCGTGCCAATGCCAATAACCTCAGTTTCACTATCATTTCCCATTTTTAATACCCCAAAATTACCAGGAGCATAAGAAGAAAAGAACTCTCTCTTCGGCGTGACGTGATAAGAGGCACCTGTATCCACTACCCAGCTAGTCTCATGGCAAACAAAATTAATGACATCTTCATCATCACCGGCAAAAATAAGATCAGCTTTGACAACAGTAGCAATACGATTATCATCGTCGCCCTCTTTCGTTTGTTGTCTCAATTATTTCTTATATTCGAAACAAAACTTCTTAATATGCCCTCGAATGCCACAATGATCACATGCAAGATTTTTATACCTGGACCTCGACTCGCTTCTACTTTTGTCTCTGTTGGTCTGACCTCTGGACTTGTTTCTCCCTCTGTCTTCAATAACCAAAACATCGGAGTGTGAAGTTGAAGAAGATGAGCCTTGAGATTTTCTTCTCATTTCTTCATTTAAAACACCACTCTTAGCATATTCTATAGTTACAACACCACTGGGAGCAGAATTAATCAATAAAACCCGAAGAGTTTCCCACGAGTCAGGAAGAGTATTCAAAAACCAAAGTCCCTTAATTTCTTCATCAAATCTCATACCCATACCGAATAGCTGGTCAAGGACACCCTGAAATCATTAATATGATTAGAAATAGGACTACCCTCTTTGTATATGATATTCATCAATTGCTTTAGCAGGAACAACTTATTATTGCCAGTCTTGGAAGCATAAAGTGTCTCGAGCTTCTCCCACAAACTTCTAGCATGTCTCTCATTCACAATATGATTACGAACATTATCTTCAACCCATTGTCTAATATAACCACAAACCTGTAAGTGCTCAAATTTTCAATCCTCATCAGACATAGTCTCGGGTTTATTCGAAGTGAATACAGGCAAATGCATTTTCTTGACAAATATAAGATCTTTCATCTTGACTTTCCAAACATGATAATTACTGCCATTTAAACAACCCATCTTGCTCATATTTGCCTCCATCATTCAAATAGATAAACCATAATCAAATATAACCAGAAGCTCTGATACCAATATGTTGGGAAGAAACCAAGCAATAACAAAAATTGCACGACGAGGTAAAGCGGAAGAATACCCAAGTCAAAACTTCCCACACTATTTGAATACGAGGAGCAAATTAAATGCACACAAATGGAATTCCGGGCAGCAGCTATACCAACAACAATAACAAGCTAGGCAAGCAAGCAAAGTAATCAAACGACAAGAGACACCAATTTTTACGTGGAAAACCCCTTCAATGTGAAGAGGTAAAAAACCACAGGACCAAAGCCCACCAAAGCTCCACAAATTAATAAGAAGAGTACAAAGTATTCTCCAAATTGGCCACCGAACACGTGCCAAACAATGAGCAACAATACATATACCTAAAGCACTGAAACTAGAGAAGAAATAAGTAAAATCACCAAACACGCAACTACTGTTCACGAGCTGAAATCTGATGCTACAGAGTTCCAAATCAATCCCTTCTAGTTCTCAATCAAAGATCAAGTTGAGAGGAACGTTCTGCCCAAAAATCAACTTAATCGAACTAGAAACGAAGCGGGAATCGCCTTTCAAAGTTGGCTGCAGTGGCTGAATATGTGTAGAAAAATCTGCTACACTCTCTCCCTATTTCTCTCAATATGTGGCTACTATGTATCTCTTGTATGTCCAAAATCAGACCTAAGTTGGTCTTTATATTAGTGGGCTTAGGGCTTATAGTGGGTTGGTCCAATAGTGGGCTTTTATTTATCCATATAGGAAGGGAAATAGGCCCAAAACCCTAACACTGTAGCTGTTTTCCTTAGCTAGTGTTTGGACATAGATTCCCAAATAGTTTTTGGAAAATATTTTTTGGGTGAAGTTTGATATGAAAATGAAAAACTATTTGGACATACTTTTGGGAACAAATTTTTTGGCTCAAAAAAGAGCTTTTGAGCTCTTATGAAAATGAAGCTTGATATATAAACTCAACTTTTTGGCTCAAAAAGAGCCTTAGTTTTTTTGGGCTTTTTGGGAAAAGTTTTGGTCAAACAGCATAAATAAACAATTTTTCTCCCAAAAACTCCCAAAAGATGTCCCCAAAAATTATAAATAAACGGGGGAAACACTTTTTGGATGAAGTTTGATATGAAAATAAAAAAGTATTTGGACATAATTTTTGGAAATAAATTTTTTGGCTCAAAAAGAGCCTTTGAGCTCTTATGAAAATGAAATTTGATGTGTAAATGTTAGTTTTTTTTTGGAGTTTTTGGGAGAAGTTTTGCTCAAATAACATAAACAAACAGTTTTTCTCCCAAAAACTCCCAAAAAATGTTCCCAAAAACTATAAACAAACTAAGGCTAAATTACCAAATTACTTTCCAGAGTTTCACTTACCTACCAAATTGTTGACTCAATCACAGATTGTAAGAGTACTAATACTTGGTGCAAGTCATCAGATTTTGAGTTTGAGCTTCGTATCATTTCGCCAACATGCCGTGATTATACTCTGTTTAAATCTTGCTCCTACACCTTGAAACAATGCTTTATTTGCCCATCTGTATAGTTGTTTGATCTTCTAAAACATTACTCACATAGTATTATATAAATTTCAGAAGAATATCAAGTAAAGAAGGGAACCTGAATTATGGCGACTATTTACAGTCAGTTGTATTAAGAAAAGAACATAAACATCGACACTCCAAACAAACTTATCTCACTAAGCTTGTTGCTGTAGCCAACAGACTCGGGTTTTGTCTACTAGACAATCAGCATATAGAAATCTTTTTTTGTTTATGCGATGTTGAAGCCTAATACATTAGAATGATCAAAATTTCTGATGATGCAGCTTCCTGGGCTTCTTGTCAATCATTCCCTTCTCTTTAATCACCAATCCCTACATTTCTTTTGCAAATATGCCTTAGATTCAGGTGAATACACTGTCTGACAACTGTAGAAAGGCTCTCTAGCTATTTCTGTTGATTCCATCTGGATTCTCCTGCATTGTGCTTGCAGCTATCTAAAGCATTCTTCTTGAGTCAGGATCCTATACCAAATAGAAAGAATACCAACTTTCGAATAAATGAGTAAAATACTTAAAAGGTCACTCAACTTTGATAAATGTGTGACCAAAGTCACTTTACTTTGAATCTGACATGGCATTTTCATTATAATTATATATACATGTGGCATACTTTATTTTCCATGTAGGATTTTATAATAAGTTGATTAACCCAACTCTTGATCCATAACCCATTTCTCCGACCCATTTTTTCAGATCCGGGTCCCTTTTCAAAATGGATGACCTAGATTTAATGAAGTAAAAATAAGTGTTTAACCATGCTTAGAAAAATATATCTTCCCATTTTAAATTCAAAGCATCTAACCTATCTTATAATTGAAACGACCTCGGTTAGTCATTTCGGAAGTTAGGACTCCGATTGGTGTGCTGATAATTTTAAAATATTCGTAATATCTATTAAGACCTGTCTGTAAAATTTGAGCTAAATCAGACCTCGTTTGGTAGGCATCGGAAGAAGGTTTCAGTTTTTATTATCGATAAATATTAAAAAAGAATTTTCGAACTCGATTTTGGCGAACGAGCTCCGATTCGAAATTCGAAAGCGTCGTTAGGTTCGTATGATTATTTGTGACTTTTGTAAACTTTCGAAAGTGAATTCTGATGTTGTTCGGCTAGTTTCCGCTAAAATGCCGAAAGTTAAATAATTTGACTTTTTTCATTTAAATTCGCATCTTGAGTTTCGGGAGTCCGATTTGAGATCTGCCTTCGCGAGTATGTTACATATATTTTGTATAACTTCTATGCAAAAGTTGGAATTATTTCGATTATCGTAGGGTACCGTTTTAATTTTTACCGTAGCAGCGAATTTTAAAGGAAAAAGAAAAAAAAAGAGAAAAGACAAAATACAAAAAAAGACAAAATAAAAAAAGAAATTAAAGGTGAGTGATGGTGGTGGACTTACAAGAACAGAAACATGAAGAACAGAAAATATCAGAAATGAAGCAGAGAAAATTTTAAAAAAAAATGCCAAAAAATGAGAAAAGATAGGATTTTTACCTCAAAACATTCAGGTAATGATCCTAATATATTATTTGAGTTTATTACGTGTGTTTGAATATGTTTTAACGGTAAAATTTGGAATATTAGATATCATTTTAATAAGTTCAATTAATAGTTTAAAAGGTCAAATGGACCCCGATAATGGAATTGATTATATATTCGTACTCAGTGAGTTATGGGCAACATATAAATATAATTTATTTGGGGTTTGGTTATGTGACCTTAAACCATGTATATAGGCCTGGCCTTCGTATTGCATATGCGAATAGGGTATCAGCTTCCTAACTGGATTGCCCTAAGACGTAAGGAATGAAGTCGTTAGCCTTATGTGATATATTTTTATGCTTATTGAACACGTGTGGGATCGTTTGCCAAGGAAACCAAAGGATAAAACGGTTGTTGATAAGTCGTAACGAGGTAAGTGCTTGTATCCATTTCTTTGGAGGCACCTGGCCTCGTGGATTTTCTACCACGTGTTCCTTATATGTGTAGCTGCCGATAGGCGTACTCATTACGCCGTAGCTTTGAATTTACACTGTATATTATATGTTATGTCATGTTAATGGTATTGCATCATGGATCTGAGCATTGTACTCTGGCTGTGAGTTGACATATACTTCCCGGTTGGCGATGAGAGTCCCGCACCGGTGAAGGGTCATTATTGCATATACTTCCCGGTTGGCGATGAGAGTCCCGCACCGGTGAAGGGTCATTATTGCATATACTTCCCGGTTGGCAATGAGATTCTCGCGCCGGTGAAGGGTCATTATTGCATATACTTCCCGGTTGGCGATGATAGTCCCGCACCGGTGAAGGGTCATTATTGCATATACTTCTCGGTTGGCGATGAGAGTCCCGCGCCGGTGAAGGGTCATTATTGCATATACTTCCTGGTAATCGATGAGAGTCCCGAGCCGGTGAAGGGTCATTATTGCATATATCTCCTGGTAGACGATGAGAGTCCCGAGCCGGAGATAGGTATCAGACATATGTGACTGCATTGCATCATACCGCATTCATCCCATCTCATTGCACCGCATACTGACTATTGTGTGTATTGTGTTGTGTTTTATGTATGCGGTATGTACACCATGTTGTGGACATATCTCAGTTTGCCTATATATTTCTAGCTCGTATTCTGGGTTGTGGGGATCGGGTTGCACGCCGCAACGGTATAAATATATGGATCGGGTTTCACGCCGCAACGGTATAATATATGGATCGGGTTGCACGCCGCAACGGTATAAATATATGGATCAGGTTGCGCCGCAACGGTATAATCTATGGATCGGGTTGCACGCCGCAACAGGATGAATATATGGATCGGGTTGCACGCTGCAACAGGATGTATTTCTGATTGTTGATGTGTTCGGGATACCTATATGTTTTGGTTATCTTACGTTCCTGGTGGTTGATGAGTTTGTCATTCCATACGTGTTTCTAATTATTATCTGGCTCTGCATTTTTATAAGTTAAATAAGAGGAATTTAGTTTATCTGTTTTTTTCTCCTCCCTGGCTAGCCATCCTATTCTTTGAGGTGGCTAGTCTGCCCCACTTATTGAGTCCTTTTGACTCACCCTTGTTTATGGTTTGTTTCTTCTATCTATTTCGTTTCGGCAGGTTCGCTCCAGGATTGAGTTCGCCACGTTGTGAAGGAGCGAAGACGGCTTCAGCTGTCAGGGTGAGCCAGTTTTTATTCCGAATTGCCACCAGTTTATTGGTTATTATTTCAGTTGCATTTTGCTCCCTTCAGGAGGTATTTGTCTTCTTTTGTACTCTTAGATGTCTAATCTGGATAGCCCTAAACCTAGTATATTGGGCAGTCTGTAATTTCTTTTGTACAGCTTAGAGGTATCAATATGTCTGTATTTTTTTTTTAATCCTGTCCTTATTTATGAATTATTATATTTATTTTCCTGATTTAATTGATAAGGGTTCGCCCGATGGGTCTAGGGGAGGATGTCGGGTGCCCACACGGCCTAACCGGATCCCGGGTCGTGTCAGTTGGTATCTGAGCCCAGTTTAGAGTCTATCCAGACTAAGACAATGTCTAGTAGAGTCTCGCTGATGGGTACGTAGACGTCCGTACTTATCTACGAGAGGCTATGATGGCATTTAGGAAGTTTCACTTCCTTCTTTTCTGATCGTGCGTTAGTCTAGGATGCAAAAGTATTTTCGTTAATTCGTTCGTGGTAATTGTGAACCCTCGTACAACAAATCAGCAAGCGGAAGGAGTTCAGGACGAAGTAGTCTAGCCTGGGGCTAGAGCTACTCAAGCCCTGAAAGTTTTTTATCGTGTTGACGATATAGTTACAGAGGTCCCAACTGTACGAGCTCGCGATGGGCAAGGGAGCAGGGCCTTGTGGTTCCCTTGGCTCTCTTTGATGCTTTTACGAGAATCTTGGCGACTCAGATACTACAAGAACCTATTATTCGCGAGGCAGCCTATCAGGTTGCCGCGGATGGAGACGCTCGGTCTCAGGGAGTCCCTGTTCCATTCCCTGATGTTGCCCCAGTAAATTATGTTCTAGAAGAACCATGTGTTGCGTCACCAATTATTCTGGCTGGTTAGCCAGCCGAGGTAACGGTTCGGTCCGAGTGCCAAAAGAGGTTCCATTATTTTATGCAGTTGAACCTTCCGATATTCTTAAGCAATGCATCAGATAAACCTCGTGATTTTTTTAAAGTAAAATGATGTCAGCATATCCTTCAGGCTGTCGGTTATCTCGAGTAGTATGGTATTGATTATTCTGCTTTCCAGTTTCAGGGGTCCAGCGTTGAATTGATGGACTGCTCTCTTATTAGCTAACTTAGTTCGATTTTTCTTCTAGATTCGTGGAAAAGTTCCTTTCGAGTAGCGAGCGAGATGAAAAGTGTTGCCAGTTTGAGTGGATTGGACAGGGTAACCTGTCGGTTAGCCTGTTGGTGCTTCAAAATATGAGATTGAATTCTATAGAATGGCTGAATGTGCATTAGAACTAGTGCATGAGCCTTTCGAGAGATTCAAAGATTTATTAATGACCTTCCTCCTTCCTTGAGATCCCAGATTATTCGAGAGATTGAGGTCGGAATTTCATTTGATGTTGCTGTTGATATTGCCCGAAGGTGCGAGGCATACCATAAGTTAGAGGGGGGAAGAGTTAGAGTGGGAGAGCAAGAAATTCTGTGGCCCTAGTGGGCAACCATGGTACCTCATTTGGAGGTAAAAGTTCTGATTATTTTGAGAGGTCACCTTCCAGGTTATCTCAGCGTGTGTCACGTGATTCTTAGAGTGCGCCAGTAGTTCGTCAATATCAGACCCAAATTTTCTCTTTTTAGCTATCAACAATCTATTCAGTAAGAAGGTATTATCATTTTCGCGAGCGTGTCATCTTTGGTGAAGTTCTCCCGTACTCCGGCAAGTAGGCAGTCGTCCTTTCTCTTGTCATCAGTTACTTGCGCAGTCGCAGGCGATTTCATTTAGATCTCAATCAGCCGGAGAAATGCCACCATCCAGTAGGGGTTGAGAACGTGGTGGCAGTGGTTCTTCAGAAGGTGATTATCAGGGTAGTGGCTCAGCTCAGCTGCAGAGGCAGATCTATGAACTGCTAGTCAAGCAGGATGCTGAGGCATCCGATGCAGTAGACCCAAGTATTTCTTCTTCCCTTAAATGTGAGTAAGATTTGATTCTTTCGGTCGATCTTGAAATGGGGTGTCCTATCATGTTTCCATGGTTTCTTTTGATGTCGTTTCTATTAAGAATTGGTTGCGGTAGAGGGGTGAGCTTCTGATATGATTTATTCCTGGCGTTTATGAGACTCTACTAATTTATCTGGTCTAAATATGAGATATTTGACAGTTAGTGTCGCTATTGCCTGCTTGGTATCCTGTTGTGCCACGTTCTCTTATTATATCAAATCAGTTTACCTCTCTTCTCGGAATTTCGTGTTGGTTGGATGATGGAATTTTAGTTCATCACCATCAGAAAATGTCATTGTTTCTTCCGATGTAAAGTTATTAATCGATCTATGTGTCTCCTCTTGGTTCGAGACGCTAGTAGAGTCATGTTACTCCATGAGCTTGTCTCAGCATAAAAGGGTTTTCTGGTAAATTGTTGGAGTTTCCTTTTATAGAAAGGTTAAATTGATCTAGATGTCATTCCATAAAGCTTATTTAATGTCTATCTCTTCAATTGTGATTCTTTGGTTAGCCTGACTCGGAAGTAGTGTAGCTCTGGGAGTCAAGCAAATAAAAAGATGAGCTTCCTGAAGCTCTAATTATTTCTATCCTCAGTCCATTACCATCTCTTCTTTGTTCGGCACTGGTGAGCTTAGGTGGTCAGTAGCCTCTTATGATGTTCCCTGTGTGGAGCCAGAGTGCGTGTCAAGGTAGCTGGGAAAGCGCATTGTTGTGTTTAGGACTACTAAAGGCAATGAGGGGCATCATTTGACCTCTGATTTGATCCATCAGGCGGTAGTGCTTATGACAAAGATATAGAGTTGTGAACTTGGGAGTTGCAGTCGTTGGCAACTCGAGAGGGTAATTTGGTAGCTCAGGTCTGAGCCGCATTCTATTTTTTTCTATGTCTTCCTTAGTCCGGTAGACTGTGCGAGGATGACTATTTCTATTCAAGTTAGCGGTATGAGTTAATGCTCTAAGTGGAGGAGTCTTCCTCCAATTGATACCGAATCATAATATTAAATCTCTAAGGCGTTGTTCAAGCGTGAGCTAATTCTTAGTTCCATCGACTTGTTCTATATCGTAAAAAATATCGACGAGTTGATTTGTCGGCGGAATCATGATTATCCATCCAGAGTTTCGTGTATCTTTGTTTCGAAAATGTAGAACTCTCCTCTCGTGATCGAGGAAGGATCGACTTAGTCAGAATAAGCTGGGCAACGATGTGAGGATATTATCAAGATATATTTTATTCCAAGAGTTCGGTGTGCGTGTATTCTATAATCAGGAAATAATGCCCGTGGAGTAGCTCATGAAGGTCATGCAAGTTCTCTTATTATCTCCGTGTATCTTGCTTTAGACTTAGGCTCGTTCGAGGACGAATGAGAGTTTAAGTGGAGGAGAATGAAACGACCTCGGTTAGTCGTTTCGGAAGTTAGGACTCCGATTGGCGTGCCGATAATTTTAAAATATTTGTAATATCCATTAAGACCTGTCTGTAAAATTTGAGCTAAATCAGACCTCGTTTGGTAGGCATCGGAAGAAGGTTTCAGTTTTTATTATCGATAAATATTAAAAAGAAATTTTCGAGCTCGGTTTTGGCGAACGAGCTCCGATTCGAAATTCGAAAGCGCCGTTAGGTTCGTATGATTATTTGTGACTTTTGTAAACTTTCGAAAGTGAATTCCGATGTTGTTCGGCTAGTTTCCGCTAAAATGCCAAAAATTAAATAATTTAACTTTTTTTTCATTTAAATTCGCATATTGAGTTTCAGGAGTCCGATTTGAGACTTGCCTTCGCGAGTATGTTACATATATTTTGTATAATTTCTATGCAAAAGATGGAATTATTTCGATTATCGTAGAGTATCGTTTTAATTTTTACCGTAGCAGCGAATTTTAAAGGAAAAAGGAAAAAAAAGAAGAGAAAAGACAAAATACAAAAAAAAAAGACAAAATAAGGAAAGAAATTAAAGGTGAGTGATGGCGGTGGACTTACAAGAATAGAAACATGAAGAACAAAAAATATTAGAAACGAAGCAGAGAAAATTTTCAGAAAAAATGCCAGAAAATGAGAAAAGAGCCGGAGAAAAGATAGGATTTTTACCCCGAAACATTCAGGTAATGATCCTAATATATTATTTGAGTTTATTACGTGTGTTTGAATATGTTTTAACGGTAAAATTTGGAATATTAGACATCATTTTAATAAGTTCAATTAATAGTTTAAAGGGTCAAATGGACCCCGATAATGGAATTGATTATATATTCGTACTCAGTGAGTTATGGGCAACATATAAATATAATTTATTTGGGGTTTGGTTATGTGACCTTAAACCATGTATATAGGCCTGGCCTTCGTATTGCGTATGCGAATAGGGTATCAAGTTCCTAACTGGATTGCCCTAAGACGTAAGGAATGAAGTCGTTAGCCTTATGTGATATATTTTTCTGCTTATTGAACACAGTGGGATCGTTTGCCAAGGAAACCAAAGGATAAAACGGTTGTTGATTAGCCGTAACGAGGTAAGTGTTTGTATCCATTTCTTTGGAGGCACCTGGCCTCGTGGATTTTCTACCACGTGTTCCTTATGTGTAGCTGCCGATAGGCGTACTCATTACGCCGTACCTTTGAATTTACATTGTATATTATATGTTATGTCCTGTTGATGGTATTGCATCGAGGATCTGAGCATTGTACTCTGGCTGTGAGTTGACATATACTTCCCGGTTGGCGATGAGAGTCCCGCACCGGTGAAGGGTCATTATTGCATATACTTCCCGGTTGGCGATGAGAGTCCCGCACCGGTGAAGGGTCATTATTGCATATACTTCCCGATTTGCGATGAGAGTCTCGCGCCGGTGAAGGGTCATTATTGCATATACTTCCTGGTAATCGATGAGAGTCCCGAGCCGGTGAAGAGTCATTATTGCATATATCTCCTGGTAGACGATTAGAGTCCCGCGCCGGAGATAGGTATCAGGCATATGTGACTGCATTGCATCATACCGCATTCATCCCATCTCATTGCACCGCATACTGACTATTGTGTGTATTGTGTTGTGTTTTATGTATGCGGTATGTAAACCATGTTGTGGACATATCTCAGTTTGTCTATATATTTCTGGCTCGTATTCTGGGTTGCGGGGATCGGGTTGCACGCCGCAACGGTATAAATATATGGATCGGGTTTCACGCAGCAATGGTATAAATATATGGATCGGGTTGCACGCCGCAACGGGATAAATATATGGATCGGGTTGCGCGCCACAACGGTATAAATCTATGGATCGGGTTGCACGCCGCAACAGGATGAATATATGGATCGGGTTTCACACCGCAACAAGATGTATTTCTGATTGTTGATGTGTTCGGGATACCTATATGTTTTGGTTATCTTACGTTCCTGGTTGTTGATGAGTTTGTCATTCCATACGTGTTTCTAGTTATTATCTGGCTCTGCGTTTTTATAATTTAAATAAGAGAAATTTAGTTTATCTGTTTTTTTCTCCTCCCTGGCTAGCCATCCTATTCTTTGAGGTGGCAAGTCTGGCCCACTTATTGAGTTCTTTTGACTCATCCTTTTTTATGGTTTGTTTCTTCTATCGATTTCGTTTCGGCAGGTTCGCTCCAGGATTGAGTTCGCCACGTTGTGAAGGAGCGAAGACGACTTCAGCTGTCAGGGTGAGCCAGCTTTTATTCCGGATGGCCACCAGTTTATTGGTTATTATTTCAGTTGCATTTTGTTCCCTTCAGGAGGTATTTGTCTTCTTTTGTACTCTTAGATGTCTAGTCTGGATAGCCCTAAACCTAGTATATTGGGCAGTCAGCTATAATTTCTTTTGTACAGCTTAGTGGTATCAGTATATCTGTGTTTTTTTAGTCTTGTCCTTATTTATGAATTATTATATTTATTTTCCTGATTTAATTGGTAAGGGTTCGCCCGACGGGTCTAGGGGAGGATGTCGGGTGCCCGCACGGCCTAACCGGATCCCGGGTCGTGTCAATAATTTAGCAACAAATTTCATCCCTTCTCTTAAATTATTTTTCGATCCCCAAAATTTTCAGTCATTTATCTTCTTTTTTTTTTTTTTTTTTTTAAAAAAAAAAGATTTTGTTTTTGCTAATCCATTCTCAAATATATAGCAGAAAACTAAAAACAGTGTTAAACTATTTGCAAGTGATAACATCGCAAAAAATAGAATTAATAAGACAAGATTTAACAATGTCAATTTACTCAAATAGCAATATGCGAAGAAATCCTTTTCACACAATCACATCAGTTAAATCTAGTTACAAAGATAGTACCTAATATTCTGCTCATAATTATTCACATTTTATTTTGGAAAGAAACTTTCCAATCAATTTGTAATACTTATAGGAATCACATATGTCTTCAGTGTTTCTATATCTAAAAATAAGATGAGTTTGTTTAACTATTAATGTAATTTTTATTTAGAATGCTTCTTAATTTTTTGAGTGCATGTTCTCAAACAATAGAAAAAAAAATACTCCTATTAAAGAATTAAATAAAATGAAAGGTTAAATTTGAGATGATCGAAATTTAGGTTTGGAGGAGGGGGTGAAATTTTGCTGCTAGATTATAGGATTGTGTAAGATAATTTGAATTTGAAATAGAAATATATTTGCCCAAACCATAGTTAAATACCTTTATTTACCCTATTAAATCTAGAACATTTGTTCTAAGGAGGGCCAAGTGTCATTCATCCAAATAAGAATATGAGGAAATGGAGACACCAGGTAATGGAGAGGAGTCCAATCCCATCTTTCCTATCCACCTATTATCTATTAAATAATATATATATATATATATATATATATATATATATATATATATATATATAATAGATATGCAAAAAATAATAAAACTAACTATAACTAATTAAAAAGTTAAGTATTTGAAAGAGTAGTAAAGCTAATACTTCGACAGTACCCGTAGCAGTTTAGTTAGGACACAATATTCTATTATTGTGATAATTTAAAAAAATACTTTCTAAATCCTTAGAAAATAAATCAACTTATTATAAACTCCTACATGGAATATAAAGTGTGCCACATGTATACATAATTAAAAATAAAAATGTCATGTCAAATTTCTGATGAGATGACTATACAAAATCCGGCTACAATGACTTTTGGTGAGAATTACCTTAAATTGAGTGACTTTAATTTGTTAGTACAATTCAAAACAAAGTAACTTTGGTCACACATTTCTCAAAGTTGAGCGACCTTTTAAGTATTTTACCCACGTAAATAGGAACCAATTAATAGAAAGTTTTTGCTAGTACACTGCTGGGATAGTATTATACAGAACAAAAATTCCTACCTTCAGTATGGCCACCCCCAGTCCCTTCCCAGCACACAGATGCACATCTTAGAAAGCAGACTTTCTTAATTCCCTAAAGTTTTCGTCTATGCAATTTGTATTTCAGAATTGTTTTGTGTAAACTAATACCTCCGTCCCAAATTAGTTGTCGCCTTTAGCTTCTTCACGCCCATTAAGAAAATCATTAAATAGAGTATGTGTTTTACTATGTTACCCCTATTTAATGTTTGACTATTAAATTTTGTTGAGAATTTTTTTAATTATTAAGGGTATAGTTGGAAAAGACTAACAATTTTTGTCTTGAAATCCTAAAGCGACAACTAATTTGGGACACACCATTTTTCCTAAAGCGACAACTAATTTGGGACGGAGGGAGTAAATCGGAAAGATTAGGAGAATTACTTAGAGAGATATCCTACTGGGACAACCAACTGAATCAGTTAATCCTACACCTGCAACATTTATTTTCCCCAAGGACGTGTAAAATTCTTTTTTAGATACTATAGTAACAAGGAAAACATTGGTGAAGATAAAACTGAAACAAGAAGTACTATGTAAGAATATACTCTATTCCGGTGCTGTTTGATTCCATACAAGTTGAGAGAAGCGAAAGTGAGTTCAATAGTGTCTCTAAGGTAGTTAAATACCGGCAGCCTCTAATTAGTAGTAACAATTTTAATAAGTGCTAGCTGAGCCAACCACCTTATTGAGGAGTTTCTAATCACGAAATATTGTAATTAGATCATTCACTGGAAGTAGCTGATTACTCCCTCTTGAATATATGTTTGGAATTTTCAAAGGAAGGTCATAATACCTTTTACAAAAGATAAGACGTCCCAATGAAATCGGTGGCCTAAATAGACTATCGTTAATTAGAGGTCTCATAATCTAATACTACTTTATTATTTACGATCATGTACTTGTATTGATGTGGAGATATTTGATAACTCACTCACTAATATTTACATAATATTTTTATAAGGAATATATGTTGACGATTAATAATAATCCAAAAATCTTACTAAATAGATGTCAAAATAATATCATATACAAATGAAATAACTCAAGTCTATTGTGAAGTGAAAATGGCTTAATCCACTTTTAAGAAATAATCTAGCTCCAAAAATATAGTTTACGAGAGACTTCGTCTTTTAAATTATCAGAGTCTTCATCAAATTGTTTATTTTCATATTTACATGTTTATCTAAAGTTCGGATTATTTATCTTGATAACCTCCATCACATTATGAAATCTAAAACTATTACTAATAATTAATAAGTAATTTTATAGTATGTTAGTACTGTATAGCATAAAACTTTTGGGCACTACTCTGTTCTTATGCCATTTTAATCGGGGTAAAAGAACAACGTTGTTGATGTGTTTTATACTCAAAATCAATGTTTAAGGACGCTATTTCGGCCGTGGGTTGTGAAAGAAGATGGTTTATGGTCCATAACTGACAAGTTCGCCAAAATGTCTGATTGGCGACGAACGATGTGACTACAAATTTCATTTTGTTGGTGAATGATATATATTGCGACACTATTGGGCAGTTGGCTCAAATGATTTAATGATTCTTATAACATATCACATCAGAAAAGCGAAAAAATAAATACGAAATGATACAACTTGAAATGTTCTTGAAATGATTTAATGACTCCTCAAATAACATTCTTGAAATGTTCTATATCCACATCACACAAATAAGAACCCTTGTCACCATTTGGCACAATTTGTGGGTTTAAAAGAAACAGTCATCTTGTCAAGATCATATGCAACTATGAAGTTTGTTTGTGCTACATTTCCAAATATAGGTATATGTTTCGTTGGGGCAAAAGCAAGACAAACAATGCCACCTCCAACATTAACAAAAGTATTTATCGCGTTCAGCTGAACCTCAGCATTTTGAAATTGAACTATTATTGAGGGAACATCTGAAACTCGCAAGCCTTTGTAACACAAGCTTAAGAATTGTGTTTTACTGCTTTGTAGAGGCTTTAACTTTATTTCACTTCTCATTATTGTCTTCAGCTCCATATATATTTCTGTTGGTAAAAAAGTAATTGTTGTTCCTGAATCTATGGCAATATTCCCCCTCGTGAACATTTTTTGATGAGTTATGGAACCTAAGGGTCTTATTTCTAATAGTAATACCTACTAAGTTTAAGAAATAGAAGACTTTTGGTGGTTTTAAAAATAATGGTGTTGAAATCACATGCTTACCTGAAAGCAAAGCATTCTTTCCAAAATGCAATCTGCTAGACAAATTCAATTGGCCGAATGGCACTAAACAATATGAAAATCTATGGCCAAATGTAGATTTAATTTGGGAAACAAGTGAAAAAGGTGAAGCTCCAAGACCAATAATTCCAGTTGGTTCAAGATCATTTATAGTAAGATTATTCCTCTTTCCACAACCAAAAGTTATGTTGGAGACGGACAATTTCTTTGGACGAGTAATATTAGTACTTGAATCATCAAATGTGAGTGTCTCGGACGCAAGATCACCAAAACTGAACGATTGATCATTATACTTGGCAAAATATAAGCAAGTTTTTTTCGCGGGATCACAAGAATTTCCAGGAAGGTTCTTGCATCGTTTTGAGTTGCAAGAAATTGACTTATATGTGGAAGAAGTTTTTGGATTAAAAATTGGAGTGTCTTGCTTGAAGCAATGGATACAAGGCTGACATTGTATCCAAATAAGATCGCTACCTGTGTCAACAACAACTACACTTGGTCTCGTGCCAATTGAAATTTTTGTAAGATATAATCCTTTTATATCAGGAATTATAGACATGGAGAGTTGAGTATCTGATTGGAAATAATTGGCCCGATTGATGGAACGTTGTAAAGCATTTGTCAATAGTTGCCTTTGATTTAAGGCAGGTTATAAATGGTGATTTTGGGGAGTCCAGGGTGAATGAGTTCAATGCTAAACCCATCATTTTCGGATTTTGCAAAAAGAGAGAGACTTGATATTGATGCTACATAGGCTAAGATGAAAAAATGGAGTGCTTTCATGTTTTTTCTGTAATGGAATTTCAGAATTTCACAGGATTAAATTTCTCTGAAGAAAGATGTAGATACCATGTCTCTGACTTATAATTTTAATTGTGGTTAAGTGCAACATCAATAAACCTTTCCTTCGTTGTTATAAGAGAGTTAACAATAATAAGTCTGGAGTTCACGTTGACTCATTTGAGTTACAATTATTGCATGGATTAGTTCATATTGAAAAAGCACCAAACAGAAAATTACATAAATCTGTGAATAAATTTAAGAAATCTAGTAATATTGTCCCACATTAATTAATGAAACTATGTTTTTCTAGTAGTTAGAATTTTAATCTTGTTGACCAACATCCTCCTTGGGTATGAATTCTGGAAGATGCAGATTTTTCGGCAGACTATTTTGATGTATATAGCAATTTAATTAGCATGATAAATTACTCTTTGACTAGTGCACATTCATACACGCCAACGCCATCAAGACGTCATGTGTGCCTGATTAGCTTTTGCCCTTGGTTGTAAAGAGTAGAATTGTACTAATTTGAGTTTCTATAACGAATCTTACATGAGCAAAAATTAAAATGTGTGTTTTGCTGATTTATCATATAAATCTACAAACAGCTTGTTTGGGTGGTTGTTATACTCCCCTCCGTCCCATTTTAGTTGTCGCTTTAGCAAGTTTTATTCGTCCCAAATTAGTTGTCGCTTTAGCATTTCAAGAAATTTTTTTACCAATTTTTTCCAACTATGCCCATATTTAATAAAGGAGTATTTCCTAGAAAAAGTCAATCCAGTTTCATTTATTAGGGGTAAAATAGTAAAAGATATACCCTATTTATTGATTTCTTAATGGGTGTGCAGAAGTCTAAAACGACAACTAAAATAGGGCGGAGGGAGTATATAGTTTCTTGTATCATATATATTGTATTATATTGTAGTGTATTGTTTTATTTTAATAAGTTCAGCGTTTGAATAAATTGTATTATTTTCTGTCATTTCATGATACAACACACAAGCAATAGAAAGAATGAATTGACAATATCCTTAGAAAAGCGTAGGGTACGGGTAGAGTTACCATAGAAAAGTGTGATGTCCCGCCACATCATGAGCCAAATAATGCAATTGAAGCTTCTAGAGAGGCCAAGAGTGGTCTAGAGTGTGGAAGACTCTAGAATCTTGAAGGCCCTTGACTTAGGGCTTCCTTGGAATATGTAGAAGTATCTAGATCATGGAAGAACATTGGTTGAAGTTGGAAGGAATCAACAACTTATGGAACACTCTAGAAGAGTCAAGAGAGAGCATATCAACTTCCACCTAATTAATGTAGTGTAGAATCTTCCCTAGAGTAGTATAAATAGGAGTAGGCATTTCATTTGCACTTGTCCAACATCCAAGTCTTCTAAATAGTGTGTTGCATTGGTAACCTAGCATCCAACCAAGTTCCTTAGCTTTCTTTTCTTTGTACAAAATATTTGATCTTAATACAAGTCTCTTTGCCAACAACTTGTGCTTTAACCGCGTGCAAGCACTTGGTTACTTTGCTTGCTTGACTTAGAGATCATCCAAGGATCTTATCTTGACACTTTATGTGTCCTATATAGGTTCAAGGCTGAACTTGGGCATTGCTTTTGGGTAGCAATTGTCTAAGTGCTGACACGCCGCCTAGAGCGAGTTAGGGTCGTGACAACGTGGTATCAGAGCCAGGTTAACACCAAGAATGTTTTACGTGGTTCCTTTGGAGAGAAATTATGTCAAGTGATAAGGAAACTAACATTTCCTTGAGGAAGTTGCTCGTGGTAGAGATGCTGTTACGGGGACCAAAAACAAGGAAGCGAGGGTCGAGCAAAGCACGGATTTGCAAGCGGGAGGTTACAGTCGATGCAAAAGTAAATGTGGTTGATGATGAGGGGGTAATGGTTCATCCTTGGGGAACGTTGGTTGTCGGGTGAAGCTTTTGGAAGCTAGTGTTGGCACCTTGAACCGATGTATGGAGGACCATGGAGTCCAACCTCACTATATTGGAGAATCAAGTCGTTTGGGAGTTGGAGGAACTTAAACGGACCATGATGGAGGTACTCAAGGAGGAGGAGTATCGCAAAAGGAGAGTCCGCGAGTTGGAAGATATGCTCGAGGTTACTATTGCTGACCTACAAGGGCAAATGGAGGCCTTGCGAAAGAGCTTGGAGGGGACCAGGGGCGTGGGTACTTGCACAAGGGACAAAGGTGAAGGTCCCTAAGCCAAAGGAGTATGGAGGTGCACGGGACGCATGCGAGGTGGATGACTTTCTTTGGAGGATGGACAATTACTTTGAGGCAGTCAAGGAGGATGACGAAGTTGCCAAGGTACGCAACGCCTCAATGTACTTGAGCGAGGTTGCCCGCGCTGTGATGGCGTCGGAAATGTGCCGACATGGAGAAGGGTCCTATGCAAGATTGAGACGTGGAGCAGTTCAAGAAGGAGTTGAAAAAGCAGTTCTACCCGATGAATATGGTTTACGAGGCTAGGCGGAGGCTAAGGGAGCTCCGACAGATGACTATGATTCGGGAGTAGGTGCACGAGGTCACCACTTTAATGCTGCAAATCCCGACATTGTCCGAGAAAGATTCCCTCTTCTACTTCACGGATGGGTTGCAAAATTGGGCAAAGCAGGAGTTAAGAAGACATCAGGTAGCCAATGTGGACGAGGCCATAACGGTAGCAGAGTCACTCGTTGAGTTCAAGATGGAGCATGTCAAGTCCAAAGGGGGCAACGCCGAGAAAGGCGAGGGAGATCATGACAATGACGAAGGGAAAGGTATAGCCGAGGCATATAAGAGCAATGGCAAGGGGCCAACCCATAACGGACAGGGGTCCAATGGCAACGGCAAGGGGCCAAACAATGGTGGCGAGTATGTGCCCAATGGAGGGTGCTACTTTTGTAAAGGGCCACATCGGGCGAGGGGGAATGCCCAGAGTTAGGGAAGTTTACAGCAATGGTTGGGAACTTTGCGCAAGTACACGAGGGTGATACAGAAGTGACCGCCTGCATCGGTGAGATGCGGTTGGAATCTAAGCCGGGAGCAGAGGATACTATGGCCTATCTTGGTGCCATGCATAGGGATCATGGTAGAAGCAAGAAATGTTGGGCGGATATGGTTGAAGAGGACGATGAGTTGCAAAGTGGTGGCACACTAACAGACTTAGACGATGCACTAAGCAAGGAGGCCAAGCTTTCTAGTAAGGCTGGGACCACGGAGAGCAGCCAAGTAGGAAGTGGAAGTACGGACCCGGGTGCTTGAGAAGCTACTAGACTTGGTCGAGTCATGGGGAGATTCAGGCCAAGAACAAAGGGAGGTATCCGATGAGCGGAGGATCGAGGCCATAATTGCTGAGTCGTCCAAAGTACAAACAGGGCAAAAAGAAAGGTGACCAGTATCTTGTGACGTGGGTAGGCGAACCGTTCCATAGGGCATCATGGCTAACAGACAAAGATCTTTGGCAGCGCCAAGATGAGGTTCGCGTATATATGTAAATGCTTTGTGCTGAGGGCGGCACCAAATCAGGTGGGAGAGAGTGTGATGTCCCGCCACATCATGAGCCAAATAATGCAATTGAAGCTTCTAGAGAGGCCAAGAGTAGTGTAGAGTGTGGAAGACTCTAGAACCATGAAGGCCCTTGACTTAGAGCTTCTTTAGAATGTGTAGAAGTATCTAGATCATGGAAGAACATTGGTTTGAAGTTGGAAGGAACCAACAACTTATGGAACACTCTAGAAGAGCAAAGAGAGAGCATGTCAACTTCCACCTAATTAATGTAGTCTAGAATCTTCCCTAGAGGTAGTATAAATAGGAGTAGGCATTTCATTTGCACTTGTCCAACATCCAAGTCTTCTAAATAATGTCTAGCATTGTAACCTAGCATCCAACCAAGTTCCTTAGATTCCTTTCTTTGTACAAAATATTTGATCTTAATACAGGTCTCTTTGCCAACAACTTGTGCTTTAACCGCGTGCAAGCACTTGGTTACTTTGCTTGCTTGACTTAGAGATCATCCAAGGATCTTAGCTTGACACTTTAGGTGTCCTATATAGGTTCAAGGCTGAACTTGGGCGTTGCTTTTGGATAGCAATGGTCTAAGTGCCGGCACGCCGCCGTAGAGCGAGTCTAGGGTTGTGACAAAGATAGGATAAATGGTAATATGAGAATATTAAGGGGAAGAAGAGAGAAAGAAATACGGGTAACGATGTGATCACACCAAATCGGTTGTTACATGAACTGAGGCTTTTCATCGTTATGTAACGATGGGTTAATGATATGATACAATAAAATTTTAATATAAAAATCAAAACAAACATTATTTTATAATAACAGTACGATACGACCAATAACAACCATCCAAACAAGCTGTAAGTGTGGTCAAAGCCAGCGACCTATGCAAAAAAAAATTCCTAAACAATGTCATAGAACTAATGAATAAATCACTATAATGACATCATATATATATATATAATAGATATATATATATATATATATCCTTTAAATAATTAATTAAATAATCCTATAAAATATCAATTTGGATACTTAAAAGATGAAGTAGTAGTAGTAGTTAGTAGGAGCAGCAGGGTAAGCAGCAGCAGCAGCAGCAGTAGTAGTAGTATGCAAAATCGTCCAAATGATTTATTGTGAGCACTAACCTCAACCTCTGTTTATCTCATTGATTTTATTGTTCCAAGGAGGTCAAGGTTCAGGCTTTGCTTTGCATCCACTATTTTAGGATACAATTGCTCCAAAGAAAAAAAAGAAATAGAAAAACAAGCGGGATTAAAACAAGGAAACTTACGTGGAAGACAACCCTAATAGTTAAATTAAATAACAATACTTTTACAACATTTACAAAACATACCAATAGTTTCCACTTAATTAATTCTACATACAAATTTTCATTTCCCACCCTCCCAAACACAAAATTCTAATTTCTTCTTCTTCTCTCTTTCTCTCCCTCTCCTCCACCCACCCACCCACCCACTAGCCATCCCCTTCCCTATCGCCGGCGATCACCCGGTCGCTGCTGCTACTGTTCCTCTGGCGAAGTAGATCTGCCATCGCCCCTGCTGCTGCTGTTATCGCCGATGCTGCCGCAGTGCAGTGACGTTGCTCCTCTGTGGCGCTGTTGTTGCACTGCTGCAGTGGCTGCTCCGACCTCGTGTTATTCGGCGGTTTCCGATCTGCTCCTTTTTTTTTTCTTTTTTCCTTTTGTATGTGTATATATATTTATGTGGCATGTATATATTTATTTTTTTTGTATATAAATACGTATATCTTTGTATTTTTTGTATATTAATGGCTATCACCATTTTTGTATATGTATAGCATTGTATATATATTTATGATGTTGTATGTTTGTGTATGTCTAGAGTAGAAAAATTATTTGTATGTTTATTTTGTATATCTTTGTATGTTTTGTGTATATTTTTGTATGATTGTGCATGTGCCTTGATTATATGTAGTTTCAAAATATTAATTTTTATAAAATTTTGATGTACATATGTTTCGTTTTGTAGATCCAAAAAAAAAATTTACGGTGGTAGTGGCGGCGGCGGCGGCTGGCCGACGGCGGTGAGTGGTAGCCCCAGCCCTACAGTGCAGTGATGAGTGAAGAAGGTAGGAAGGAGATAAAACTCTAATTTATATGTGTTTGATGAAACTTGTATATGGTATTTAAGGCCTCTAGTTAAAATGATGGATCCATCCATCACATATGTTGGTCTGAGCGACCAAATTTGTTTTCCATAAAAATGATCTAAGACTAGCTTATGATGTGCGGTTCCTAGTTCCTTCCCACTTCTATACAATAATCAAATAGGAGTAGTACTGTATTATTCCAATTTCCACGAGTTCGCTGAAGGCTGCAAAATGAAATTAAATGTATTACGTTTCTGGTTTAGAATGTTTAAATTTCCTAGCTAAGTCCAGAGAACCATTTAAAAGAAGAAGTTAAGCCATTAATGTTAATTCAATTAATCATCTTAAATGTACATGTAATTAAAAAAATATCTTGCTTCCGCTACTTTTTCATTTCGAACATGTTATAAATTAAAGCCCTTTGATGGACACCAAAGTTTTGCTGATTTCATCTCATTCATCGTCATACAATTGGAAAAAACATACAGGTGATTTATTGGCCTCATCTTCTCTAATTCGGTTAAATATGAATACAAACTTATACATCATTCCTTTTTTGGGGGGTTTGAGTATATCTAGTTTCTGAATAATGATATTTTCCTTTCTCACAATAATCTCTTAACTTAAAGTACTTGGTAAATGAGTTTACACAAATTCTGTATGTTGCAATTTCTAAGTTGGTGAAAGCAACCCTCGAAAGTTAGCTTTCTAAATATATATTTTCATTTCATTCTTACTTAAAGCTTCTATTCCTATAACTTTTTGTTTCATTTCTTTTGTCATAATTTTCAGTGAAAATATGAGTGCAAGATTGATTATCCACGTAGCTCTTCTTGGTGCTCTCTTTTGTGAAATTAGTGGTGTAACTGAGGCAACGAGGGCCGTTAAAAATTGGTGATTACAAGGATCAGCAAGCAGCGAAAGCATTCGAGTTTTACAAGGATCGTCCATCCTATGCTGCTGATATTAAAGCAACGAGGCCTTTGAGTTTTATAACAAGGATCACCCAATATCGTTTGATGACCTTTTATAACAAAGATCACCCAATAAGGAGGCCGTATTTGACTTTTATTACAATTAGTTTTGATTTCTATGAAGAACTAAGTAGATACAATATACTATGTGAAGAAGTAATTTTACATATGATCATTAAACTTTGATTTTATCGTGCCTGTCATAAAACAAATTTTTTATAACGAAAATAAAGTATGAAAATGCTAAATCCGCCCTTGTAATGGAAATAGGCTTCCACGTGTATAATTCGACCCAAACTTAATGCCTAATGCCTTTCTGGCACATAATGTAATTTTTATTTTTTATAATGGGTCAAAGAATGAACTTTAAGTTATTTTTAAGTGGTTCAAGTGATACTCTGTATGATAATATATAGGGATAATTACACTAAAAGACAAGCAAAAGACGAAAATTACCAAAAATGATCGTATTTTCGAATCTTACCCGAGCTGTCACCCTTTTCCCAAGATAGGGGTCGCCGCAAGTTTATACAAGTTTATACAATTTTATACAAATTTATACACATGTATAAATTGTAATAAATTTGTAATAAGTGTGTATATGCGAGTGAATAAATCTGTATATTAAGGATGTTTATATGAATTTTTACTTTTTTTGTGTGTATTTTTATATTTCTCTCATTGCTACGCATTTATCTATGTATATTCATGGTATAATTTACTTTTTGGGGGGAGATTTGTGTGTATAAACTTGTCCAAAGCAATGATTTAGCCGCAATAAACAACATAAATTCAGTAAAATACAAAAAAAAATAACGACACCACTGGCGGGAGAGGGGTGTCTGCCGGCGACTTAATGGCCGGGGAGGAGGAGATTTGGTTGCTAGGGTGTTTTTATGAAGGAGTGCTAAAATTTGTAATTTTAGATGTGGGTGCTATGCATGAAAAAAAAAATATGGCTTCTTGTTTGTAATTTTGGGCAGTGGGCTGCCCTAGTTTTGAAAATTTTCCTAAGTATATATGATACAGTTTGCTCTTTTTTTGGGGGGGGGGGGGGGGGGTGAGATTAAATAGAGGCCTAATTGAGCTTTTGTTATAAAAATTAGTTTTCGAAATTTGGTGGATGTAAGAGAGTTATTGATTGTGGTTGAGACCAACATCAATAAAGTTTTCCTTCGTTGTAAGAGATCTAACACTAGTAATAAATTTGCATTACACGTTGACTCATTTGTATTTTATTTATTACATGGATTAATTTGTATCGAAAAAGCACAGGTTCACAAATTGCATAAACCTGTGAATATATTTATGAAATTCAATAATCATGTCCGCGAAATATTGAATGGTGAATCCATCCTATTACTAGGGAAATATCCATCCAAAAGTAATAAATTTATAAATGACTTATTTTTGTTTTTCTAAATAGTTGTTCAAACTTATACCAGGCTTTGATAAATATTTTATTTTAACTAAAAAAACTTGAGTTGTGTTGTCGCAGTTTTCTTTTCTTTATTTTTTATTTCCGAACTCGTGATTCAGAAACCATTATGGCCTAATTGATTCAGAGGAGGCTTGAGGGTTCAATGTTATTCTTATTAATTGTTGCTCTTAACTCAGAGATACTTGGGCCACATAATTGATTGTTTAGAGATAAGAGAAAGCCTTTCGGAACATCAACTGTGGCCAGACGAGATCCGCCGGAATCTTTGATAGTCGCAATTTTCTTATTCTTAGCTTGGTAAAACCTTGTTGTACTTTTAAATGTTGCACGTAGTCCAATAACAATTAAGGAGAATTAATCCAGAAAAGAACAAAAAGAAAAACATTCAAGGAAAAAACAAAACAAAGTAAACAACGTTTGCAATATTTTGAGACGATAATCATAATCTAGCATGTACTTTGGACCAAAATATTTTCTCAGAATTGAATTTCAGCTGTTTGCACTTAATAATCCATTAGTACAAAAGCCATCGAATTACAAATATTTGTTGCTACTTATAAACTCTCACTTATGTAAACTGCTTAGAACAATCAGCAGCCTTGAAGGATATAGTCTTCCTCTTTAAGTCATATCCCACCAAGAAATTCATTTGTGCAATATTTCCATAAATTGAAACACCGTATGATGCAGCAAAAGCAAAGCAAATAGAGTTTTCACTAGTCGCAACAAATGTATTTACTGGATTCAACTTCACATCTGCACCTGTGAAATGCATAGTGATGATTGGAATTTTTTCAACTGACAAAGATTTGTAGCACAAACTTAGTGCACCTGTTGGATCACTGATTGTTGGCAACTTGATTTCCTCCTTCACCATTGCTTCAAACTTAACATATATATCAGGAGCGAAAAAAGTTAACACAGTTCCTGTGTCCAAAATAATATTACCTTTGCCATAAGAGACTGATGTTTTTTTAAAATCCAATCTCTTGTTACCAACACTTACTCCTTCTAGTGTCAAGAAGTAGAACGTTGCTGGTGGTTTTGTAGCTAAAGGTGTTGTCACAACTTCATTACCCAAAACAATAGCATTGCTACCAAAGTGTATTTTGCTTTTTGGAACATGACTTTGTTGAGACAATGGAGCTAAACAATATGAGAATTGACCACCAATTGAAGATCCCATTTGGGAAATAAGTGAAAAATTCCCACCTCCAAGGCCTACAATTCCTGATTCTATATCACCGCTGAATGTACCTGTACAAGCCGAATTTAGAATTTTAAGTTAGTTGGTTCAGAATCAGTGATATCTTAATTTTATGTATATATGTATACATAATTCGAGATTGTTCTCTTTACCTGCACTATTGTGTCCACACCCAATAACAGTGTTTTTTAACGAGACTTGTGAACTTCTTGACGAACCAAATCTTATTGTCTCGGTTGCTAAATCACCAACACTATATGATTGATCACCATACATGACTTGATATCCACAAGTCCTTCTTGTTTTGTTACAAAAAGTAGCAAATGGTGCATGACACATTTTAGATTTACAAGGTAAAGATTTGTAAGTCGAGGACTTTTTAGGATTAAAGAAGCGAGATTGCTGCTTGAAACAATTTTTACAAGGCAAACATTGTGTCCAAGTAAGATCACTGCCTGTGTCTGCAACTCCAAATGTATGTACAGGAGGTGTGCCTAAGGAGAATTTCATGAGATACTCACCACTGTTAGAAGCAACAACTATAGAGGATCTTGAACTAAAATGTTTAGAACGATTAAAAGATCGATGAAATGAATTAATCATTCTGTTTGTGAAACTTAGGGAAGGATCATAAAATGGGGAATTTGGTGAATCTCTATGAATTAGATCAAGGCTAAAACCATTATTCATAGCTTTTGTACATGCAAATATTGAAAGTAAAATAGCATATATGAAAAATGAATAATTTGTCGCCCACTTTGCCATGGTTTTCTTTTTCTGAGTCAAAGAGGGGTGGAACAAGCCTTGACTGTGTAGTGTAACTTATATTGGTTCCAACAAGAAGAAATTATGATTTTAATTAATTAGATCTAGCATAGAGATTACATTAATCTGAAAAGATAATGATGTAATCAATAATTCTATAATGATGACAATTTAATAATTGTCTTGTCTAATTTGCAAAGCTTTGTTTCGATATAAAATTTATAGCATGCGAATTCGTTGACTACACAATTGCATATAACAAAATTTAAACTTTTCTCCGAATCGTCCCAACTCTTTGATTTGCTTTCAGTATTCAATTTGGTATGGTTACTTTCAATACCTCATTTTGGAGAAGAATATTAGGATGTCAGAACTCTAAATATAACATACTAATTACAAAAATTAGCAGAACATTAGAAACTAAATGATCATTGTAAAATCACGAAAACTGGTACGTGTATGAACAAGAAAGTAAACCAAATGCTCAACTAGCTCTGAGTAATTCCCAATATCTTTTGCTGTCTCTCTTCACCTGGTAAAAAGCTTTGGTTCTTGTCAATAGTAATATAGTACTGTTAATATATCTTGTTCAGACAAATAGGTGGATCAACAAAACAAAACTTATAAAATTAATTACCCATTCACTCTCATCTCATTAACCAGAAATTCCTGAAGAATATACGATGTTGAACTGAAAATCGGAAAATTGTAGAGCACAAAGCGAATACCAGTAAAAGGAGGGAAAAAAAAAAAGCAGCCTGAAGTTATAAGGTGTTGTTATCTCAAGTCTCAACCAATCCTTTGTCCCTGTTGGTCTTCTCAGTTTGTTTTGACCTATTCTCTTGAACATCATCATCACTATATACTGTGTAGTAGTTTTAACGGTGTTGCAGTTTTCATGTTGTCCAAAGAAAAACATAGACCTTAATTTTATACAAATGCACAATCAATTGGTAACTCCTCATTTGATGCAAAAGACCAATGGACTATGGCTTCATCTTACAACCAATGTGGTGTGATTTTACAAGAAACGGATAGTGTGCCATCAATTTGCACCAGCTCTGGGTTACATGATAAGTTACAAAGATGTATCCTCTCCTCGCTCCCGGGCAATAGAAGCTGAAAGAATAGAAAGATCACGATTCAATAGTGTAAGTGCAGTCTCACACTCAGAGATTATTCTCGTCACAGATGATGGCTCGCCAGCCACTGTTTCAGAAGAACCAATAGCCACAGCTGCATGTGAATCCCGAAGATTCTTCAAGTTTCCCAGGAACTGTCAAATATGTCAAGACAAATGACTCAGGTATATCCCCTTGGATATGGCATTAGCGAATCAGAAGGCAAAATAACAAAGACTGAGCAACCACCACACTCAATAATGCCAGACGAAGCTAAAACAATCTCCTCCTAGCAGAACGGGTGGATTACTCAAAGAGAACCACTGTAGGTTTTATCAGCAAAGCATGCAACAGTACTAGAAGCTGCTTTTCTACGTAGAACTGGCTCAAATCTTTCAAATATTAATAATATTGGCTTTTTTCAATCAAATACTAAATCCCTACGCTGAACAAGCATATGTTACATATAAACATACCTTCCAGAGCATCTTATATGCTTCCAATAATCTATTGGCAGCTGGCCCAAACCCATGCAATTGTGGTACTTCCATCATATGGGTCCAGGGACGAATTTCCTACAATTACAGCATCTCCAATATGTTATGCAAAGTATATACAAATGCAAAATTTGGGACACATATAAAGACACTGCAACGAGCAGCATCTTTGAAAAACACATAGAACACATAGAACTACAGAACAAAAACAACAGTAATAACAACTACTACGTCTTAATCCTAAACTTGTTGTGTCCAGCTATATGGATCCTCAATATCCGTTCCCCTCCAATTCACAGGGCTACAGTACTAACAGATTTCAGATTTCTGAGACATGCAGATATACAAGCCAATGCATAATTTATTTACTTTTTGATAACCGCCAAAGCATAATGTTTTGGCTATAGGTTTAAGCAAAAAACTAATAGCAGTAGATTTGCATGAAGCTGCTTGTACGAATTAAAGCATAAAAAGTGCCAACTTTACTGAGAACCCTTGATCAACAAGAATCAACAGTTAATGAAAAATGTAAACACATAATCATTTCCAAGCAATTTAATTCAAAAATTAAATCACGTCACATGAGCCAAAGGATAGGGAAGGAAAGGATTTAAGTGGGGGTTCGATCACAAAATACCAGCCTCTGGTTTACTATATAAAGCAATCAATGAAGACAACCAGCAGTATATAAAATCAATGAAGGTAACCATGAGACATAATAGATAATATGGAGAAAAATACAACCTTCGTATAGATTGTGTTGAAGGTTCTTGCGGTTTCTAAAAAAGATTCCAAATGTCCCCGCAGTTTCGCTTCAACCTCGACGTATTCCTCATCTGGGTTGTAGGGATGCTGTAAGAGAAGAATTAACCATGATTTCCAGTTGAACACAAATATAACCACTTGAAGTAATGCAGATACTAGCTGAAAGTAAACACAAGGGAAAGAAAGCAATGAGCGCCTGAGAGGATAAACCTTTGACGCTAAATCATCAACCATTTCCTGAAGACTCAGAAGCCTATTTGATTGATCTGACAGTTGCTTCTCCAAATCAGATATGTCTGGCCTGCAAGTGAACTTCAGTTAAATCAATACAAAGTTACCATATCCAGTAAGAAATAAGGCAAATTACATCTGTTTCTTCAAGTAGCAGGCATTTGTAACCTTGTTTACAAAAAGGATGATATCAAACAACTACTGGCTAATGAGTTAGTAGTGGAACAAGACCATCAAAAGTTAATATTGAAGAATATATCCCAGAAAAAACATTAAGCTATATAACACATAAAAGCAGCAGTCTCAAATAAAAGCAAAAATTACAATTAAATCATTGTTCTCTAATGCTTTCAAGACTTTTTTGAAGAATATAAGGCAAATTACATCTGTTTCTTCAAGTAGCAGGCATTTGTAACCTTGTTTACAAAAAGGATGATATCAAACAACTACTGGCTAATGAGTTAGTAGTGGAACAAGACCATCAAAAGTTAATATTGAAGAATATATCCCAGAAAAAACATTAAGCTATATAACACATAAAAGCAGCAGTCTCAAATAAAAGCAAAAATTACAATTAAATCATTGTTCCCTAATGCTTTCAAGACTTTTTTCCTTTTACCAATAGACTACTTGCTCCACAAAGAATATATAAATATTGATGCAAAATATAGCACCTTAAGCAGCCAAGAGCACCAACCCATTCAAGCAATCACTCCCACCAATTCCCCAACCCCCCCCCCCCCCCTTTCGTTTTCTCTTCTTCAGCCTTTTCTGCTTGCCTCTAGTCTTTACTGTCTAGCCTCTGTAAAGCTCCAGGGCTGAACCAGATGCCATGTACCCGTTGAAGAGACTACAGTAAGACACAGCAGGTTTCAACCATATGGATCTCTGAATTGATTCACACAACTTTTGGCTGTGTGGGTTTTGCAATTGGTTCATCCATATAGTCCTCTGTATCAATACTGCACCACTACTTTTGGCTAGACTGGTTTGCAATAGAAGAAGATTAGACTGAAGTTTTCTCCCACACAGGAATGGCAAGTATTCTAAGTCTTCCTGAAGGACAAAAATACAACTGAGGCCTGGAATTAAAATTTTCACCAGCTAATCAGTTGCAGGCACACAACTTAATTGTGCTTGCTTTTGAAGGCTTTACATAAACCTTTTCCAAGTTCCAACTCCTATCATTCTATTATACTTTATCCAACCATAGCTAAAAAGAACTGACAAGTGATATCATATATATCGGAGGCCATAGTTTGCCTTTATTACCGGTTAGCTGGTAAAACTTTTAAGACAAGGAAAAATCAGATTACACTAGAATCTTTAGAAACCAAGCAGCCACCAAACCACTCTTTCCCTTGGTTTACCCAGTCGTGTGCCCCCTGTGGTATCTGTGACAACGTAAATGTCACAGATTGTCTGCTTAGTGGAAGCGAAGGGTAAAAATAAGAGAAGAAGATTCTCATTTAGGCTGCCTCAGAAGAATTTTGCCTTTCTTCTTCCTGCCATGAAATGAAGAAAGAGAAGGTGCCCAAGCTCTTTTGGTTGGTCAAAACCTTCTGTTGAACTATCAGGGATGGTTGGTCATGAAATTTGAAGTCAAGATTGCACCCACTACACTAAATTGCAGGTGCAGAAGCAGCAGCAATCTATGGTTCTCAGTTTATGCTACAATTGAATATCATTTTTTACATGAAAATTCTTTCCTTCTTTTTCCTCTTTTTCGAAGCCCAATATGACTTTATCAATTTCCCCATGGAAGAACATAACTTATTCAATAAGTAAATAAACTCATAGTACAATTTGATGAAGAAAAATAAATCTTCCTTACAAAGGATAGATAGACTGGATTTGAACATCAGCAGGAAACAGTTTGCATTCTTCTGAAAAAATTTGAGCCTGTTTTTCAGCTATGGCATCGATCAATTGAATGTCCTTGGCTACCTGCTCATCAACACTATGAGGAGAAAAACAATAAAAGTGTTTCAAATATAAATCTGAACAATCAACTTGAGGTGACATGTGTGTATCAGTGTATAAACATAAGGTGCAGTCGAGCACCTAACCTCCATTCAGGGTTATCAGCATACATGCTTGCCTCCACAAGATCCACAACAAGGCGTAGCATTTCCATCCGATCTTCATAGCTACCCCGTCCCTGCAACGTAATCAGCATTACATTTTAATTCTTAAAAACCATCAAAAACCTCAACTATTGGAAGCAGTAGAATTTTCCAAGTCTAACATTACAAAAATGCTACAGAATACAAACATGTTCAGAGCATCATAAGCAGTAATCCCTATGTTTTAAACCTCCAAATGCATGTCTCTTATACTGAATAGATAGCATCAAGAAGTACATGTTTTTTCCTGGAGCAAATAATGCTCATAACCTCTCCACTTGCATGGTGTTATTTGTAAACACTAGAGTCGCCTACCAACAATCGGTGATATTACCAAGATTTCCATCCCCTCACCAATTCACTAACTGCACCAGTTAGAAAGTGAGTGCACAATGTAAGACCTAAAAGTGAATTTCAAATAAGTAGCATAAAAAGTTCTTCCATCATGCTTCTTTCTTGATGAAGTAATCAAGTTTTATTAATAGAAAAGGCTAATAAAATGCTCGTATACAAGAAGTATACCAGATTAAACAAACTGTAGAAACCTTACAACAAAATGTGATTTTCTACCCCCAAAAAAAAAAAAAAAAAAAAAAAAAAAAAAAAACACGCAATCCTCTATAGTAACGGGAATCCCATGGGTGCAACAAAAAGATATAAGGTTTAAAAGGCTATTTCTTATCTGTACATAATTCCTCTCTATACCCTCAAAAGCTCTTCATATTTCTCTCTCCAAATGGTCCACATAATTGTTAGAGCAGCAACATCCCATGCTCTACATCTTCTCTTCCTTCTCCAAAAATTCCAACTGAACAGTAGTTCTTTAACCGATGCAGGCATCACCCAGTGAACACCAAACCATCCTAAAGCCATGCCACAGACGAGATGCTATCTTGCAATGTATGAGAAGATGATTCACGCCTTTTCACCATCACTTACACAAAAAATACCAGCTGACACATATAACCTTCTTTTTCCTCAAATTCTCAACCATCAGAATCACCCCCCTCCCCCCTCGTAGCCAAACAAGTGAAAAAAATCTTCCTTGGAATCCACACAAAGAGGGATGGAAAATCTATGTTCTCTCTTACCAAAAGCTATTCGTAATAAGTGTTGACAGATAAAGACCCGCTATTCCCCGCCCCTCATCTCCAACCGTCATGACAATCTAGTTGAAATCTTTGGATATGCAACAAACCGACCAAACTTTGATACTCTTCTAACTCCCAATCTAGTATATTCCTTCTAAAGGTCAGATTCCAGACATGTCCGCCCCCTTGGATATATGTTCCCATTAAACTCCTCCCATCCCTTCAAAATGTTCCTCCATAAACCACACCCATAACGAAGGTGATCTTTTTTGTTCTCCAACCCCCCACCCCTTCCCTATATTTCTCCTTTACCACCTCCCTCCAAAAAGCATTCAGCATCACAAAGAAAATCCCACTGCAATTTTCCCAACTTCCTTGTAAGACTTACTGGAGCCTGAAATAATGACATGAAATATGTAGGTATACTCGATAGAGTGCTCTTGATCAATACTTCTTTTCCCCCTTTTGACAAGTACCTCTTTTGTATTTGCAAGTCTCTTATGTACCCTCTCAATTACCGGACTCGTGCTTCTTAAAAACATATTTATATTTTTCCAAGCAAGAACCCAGATTGGTGTATTTATTTCCATCACTGTTATTAATATTGATACCTATGTTAAAGGCATGAGTCGCAAATCTTTTCCAATAAGTTTTGTGTTAAGGATCTTTTTTCTTTTTTTTTATATGATAAAGTTTAAGGATCTTTCATCAAGTGAAAAATTCTTCAACTGCAACCACGTTTTCCATAGGTTGAACCTTAAAGGGAGAAAAAGTTTATGTGCCAAACAGCGAGGCGACAAAAGAAAGAACCCTTTTACGATCCAAAGCCGCCCTCTGACCTCAACCCAGGGAAACCCAAGTCTTTCCTACTATATGCTAAATATCACGAATATTGAAACGCCATGAAGAGGCCCCTTTTCTAGCTTTGTTTTGTATCATATATTGATGACAAATGGTTAACGGAATACCACTAAACTATACTATTTAGAATAAAGAGTTTAAACAAAATAGAAGGATCAGCAACAACAAGTTCCAACAACAAAATATCTTCTATCAATGGCACATTACATACAATGTAGTACACTTTGCATCTAATAGGAACAAAAGGCAAACGAGACGCACTTGGATGGCTTCTGGATCAACAGTGGTAGTAATGCCTAGAAACTTTGCAATCTCAGCTAAATCTGCAAACAAGACACCAATTTACATGATCAAATGAGACATACGAAGCAACATTTACACAAGAATTTCCCTACAGTTACTCCGGATCTAACCTAGGATAAAAAATTTCAATCAACGACTTTCTGATTATTCCACTGAAATATTCAATTAGCACTTTCATAAGGCAGCCAAAAGGAAGTTCAAATCCTGAAGGCAAAAACACTGTCTTGGTAGACCAAGTTACCCGGTACCTGTGCTGGTAGGAGGTTAGCAGGTGCCTCATGGAATTAGTCGAGGTGTGCATAAACCGGCCAAAAACAATTATTTAACGACTACGTCAATACTAAGATCAATAACTTTTATAAGAAAGAGATCAATCAAGAAACACTGCATTGTCAAATAAAGGCAAAAAACAAGAAAACAAATAGTACCCTTGTTGCTAAAAGTTTAGAGTTTTCACATATGGATCCATGTAACCAAATTTAAACCAATTTGCAACAACAAAACAACAAGGGTTTAATAAGGGTATTGAAAAAGAATGGTATACATTGAATGCGAGAAGTCTCCTCATCGCGATCCACAGCAGCATCCCCTTGTAGATTTTGTTGAGAAAATGGTGACTTGTCTCCTAATAACCTGTAGTAATTTCAAGAATAAAGATCCCACATTTACAGCTAATAATGTAGTTGAAGGGAAAAAAGATTGTATATATACTTGAAGAAAAGCCATTCAAGAAGAGCATAACGTTCCAAGCCGGCAAAGAGAAGGGACTGAGAAGGGGCATTGGCTCGTGGGTAATTCAATGTTCCCAATTTCTTTTGTATTTCTTCCATTTGCTTTGCTGCCATTCTTCCCTTTTCCGATTTACTGGCTAGATTCTTCAAAGAAGAGTTTGAATTTTGGTCAAGTGTTTCTTCAATGTGTTTTTAGAATTTGGAAGTTAAAGTTGATGTTTATGTGAGATTTTTGGTTTGTCACTGTAACTATCCAAATTCTACAGCAGTAATTTCCACTTATTGAGTTTGTTTTATTTTTCTTTCTTGAAAGACAATAAAACGTTATAAATTTGATTTTGTGCTATTCGAAATTGCTCAATTTTATCATCGGTTAACTGTATTGGCCTAAACTGGATTAGGACAATAAATCGAATTTATACAGAATTTACAAGCAATGTATTGTATCAAAGTTGCTTAAGAACAATAAATTAAATGAGTCAATTGAATGACAAGAACGACAGAGTAAAGATTTCGATAACTGCTTTGAGTACACAATTTGACAAAGTTTCAGTAAGTCAATTTCTGGATCCTTTATAATGTAAAATAAAGTGTTACTTATAGACTACTAAGCTGGAGAAGATCTTGGTCACCACCCCATGTTCAAATCGTGGCTTTGCCCACATTTTTTCCCATTATGCGCCAAGTTAGTGGGCAAATATGATGGGACGCTTATCTCGTTGAAACTGAATTGACTCTCCGAGGCTTGGATTTCACCTCGGGGGCTCAACTCTATAAGTCACCGAGGCAATTCATCTCTGAGGCTTATCAAGAACATTGACCTCGGGATCTTACCTCAGAAGCCATGTTGTTCGCCTCGCGTCCAACTTTACTAACCTTTGCATGACGTGTCCCGAATCATGCGCTCAAGGTACCATGTATGCAAGCCGCTTTCTATCCAATACAGATAATCTCCCCACTCCTCAGGCAAATGACAGAGTTTTTGAGGGGTGGAATTAGATTAGGCGGGAAAATAACGTGGCGAGATATACGCCAAGGATTTCAAAAAAGAGCTCATCACTTCAACTTCTATCATGTCACTCGTGGTGACGGTCACACCGCGTCGACTGCTCTTCCCAACGTAACAGTAATGATGACTTTCACCCTATAAATATACCACTTAATCTCCATCTTTCCCACTTGAATTTTGAGCAACATTAGAAATTTCTTCAAGCATCTGTCTTTCTTTTTTTCAAATTCATCTTCAAAACTAGAAATTCACAAGCAATATTTGATAAAGAACATATCTGCTACAAACTCAGTGCAAAGTTCTAGTGGCCCTTCTGATGAGAGTAGTTCCTGACATCGTTGTCGCGGCCACTAGCAGTGAATTTGTCAACGTGGTTGAGTCATTAAATGTTATCTCGCTGGAGGATGATAACAAAGCCATGTCTGAAACGGGTGGTTTAAGTGTGAGGCGGTGCAAAGCCACCGGTGGCCATAATAGATCAGATGAAATGAGTGGTGGAAAAGATGACGTCACTGCCGTCGATGAGGGTGACGATGTCGATGTCGTTGAGGAGGTAGGTAGCAAGGATGCTAACGCTGGAGTAGCGGGTGGAACCGAGGCTGGACCCTCGAAGTCAAAGAAAATCCCCATTGAGAAGGAGCTTGAGCCTTACCAAATTATTCCTTCAAACTTTAACATAGATAAAGATTTCAGGATACAAGACCAGTCGGTCGCTCAACAAGAAAAGAATAGATATGTTTCGGTGCAGACTACGCCGACTTTGATCACTCAAGCCCACGTGGCTCAGACTCGGGAAGATTGTGGATGGGGATCCGAGGTCAAGATTGGTGTCCCCGCCCCCGAACAGCAGTTTCTCTGACCACATGGTGGGGTTCTCTTTTGCTTACACATACCCGTTTACACTTGGGTTTTCACTCCCAGTTCATGAGGTACTTGACGAATTTTGTCGAATATATAACCCAGGCTCAACTTGGCCCAGTGATTTGGAGGGTCGTTCAATGCTTGGACTGGATGAGTCGAAAGGCTATGGTACCTTTCACTTTCCAACATCCATACTTCCACAAAGGTGGAATTGTTGCTTTAAAAAATTGAGGCAAGTACTCGATACTCACAAAGAGCGAAGACCACGAGGATCGAGGCTAGTGTGATCGTTATATTCTCTTGCCAACAGATCAACTGTCTACCAAACCTGGTTTTCGCGAGGAGTGGAATGAAAAACGTAAGTAATCTGCCTCGTTATTCAACTTTTTTCTTTTAATTCCCTCGGCTATCGCCCTTTCATCATTTACTTCCCCTTCGCAGCTAACAAAGTTCTCGTCGATCCTCCTGCCGATTTGTTTAACTGGGTCAAGGCAATAACAAAGGCCCAAACCCATCCCAACATGACTTGGATGAGTATAGTCGCCGAATGAGAGAATAATTGGGCGTGTAAGAGACATGGTGAGTAACTTGTCGAGATTTGATTCTCGAGAGGATCGTTGCTGATTTTTCTTCTTTCTGATAGGTTTTTCCAACAAGGCGGCTAGCACCGAGCCGAAGAAGAAAAAGAGCAAAGAAGGAAAGGGGAAGAAAATGGAGGAGGAGAATTCCCCTAATGCTGGCGACTGCATGGCTACAATGGCGAACTTAGTGGACACTTTGAAGAAAGCTAAAGCCTCCAAGCCTTCGAAGGGCTCCTCGAGTCAGGGGACCTCCAAAGGTGATGATGATATCTTCCTAGTCGCTTTACTTGCATTTCAAAATCTACTCATTCTGCTCTTAAGCCTCCAATTTACATTCCCACAGCTTCAAAGAGAAAGAGGCGCGACCTCGGAGAAGGCGTCTTATAGCGTTCACCCTCGTGTCAAAGGATTAACTGCTTCAGGTCCCGAGGTTGTTGTTGAAATGTGATGACGCCTAAGGGGTCCTAGAGACGAGGCGAACGCCGAGGCTCCCAAAGGCATTGAAATGGTAGACCTCGAGGGGTCTGACCAAGTCCCTGCCAAGGCCAAAGTTGGCAAAGTTGAAATCCCCTCTGCTGCTGAAGAGAGAACAGCACTGAGCGTTGCACGCACTAATTCTGAGCTTTCCAGTGCCTCGACCTCTCAAAGGGACATAAGAAGGGTTGGAGTTCCTTCTAGTTTGTGCCTTTTTCATGATACCATGGTTGTTCCCATGGGAGTTTGAGGATTGCTCGGGGTAAAAGAGCGGGATCGTGCCAAGGACATAGCCCATGGGGATCTGATGGCTAACTCTGTCAAGCACGCCATTCGGGTACACCTTTGTTGTTTGCAATTTCTCTTATTTCAACTAACTTCTTTCATTCTTACCCTCATTTGAATCTTTCGCAGAGTTATTTATATGCCATCAAGGCTGTGGAAATGGAAGTCCACCGAGCAACTTCTATTCAGCAGGCCGCGAAAACTTGGGATCGTCAACAAGAGGAGCTTAAAGCTGAAATTACCTCTTTGCAAACTCAACTAGCCAAGTCTAATATTGACTTGCGCGAAGCTGTTGCTGCCTCCGAGGCCCATGCAAACTCTGAGCGAAACATACGGTTGAGTGCTCGAGACTGACTGCCGAGATGAAGGAGCTTCGTGGTGATGTGGCTAGAGCCAATGCCGAGCTGGTTGAGAATGCTCAAAAGTATCATAACAAGCTAAAAGAGAACATGCTCGTGATAAAGGAGCTAGAGGGAAAAGTGAAAAGGATCCCAATTCTAGAAATCGAAGCCACTCGCCTTCGGGATGAAGTTTCCGCTTTAGTGGAAAAGGTGACAACTAAGGCCACGAGGGCTGAGCTAGAGAAAACTTGGGTCACCATCAAGACTCAGCTGAAAGCTCTTGAGCGATGCAAAGCCGGAAATGTTGACTTGGACAAAAAAAATGCTAAAGCTATAGGCGACGCTGCCCACGCCCAAAGCCTCATTGATGAGCTCCCATCGAGTGAAGGCTTGTGTGATGATGAAGCCGAAGATGGCGAAGAGGACAGTGAAGATGCCGAAGATGGGACTTTCGAGGGGGAAGAAGGTCCTAATGCTTAGCAGTTTTCTTCTTTGTATTTGTTTTTTCTATGGCCGTCGAGCCATTTTGCGTAGATAACTTTTTTGGCCTCCGAGCCTTTATTAATGAATAGTTTTTGAAGCCTTCTTGCTTGTTTCAATGAAATTTACTTTTGTTTCTAAGTGTTGGGCTTTACTTTGTTAAAAAGCACGACATGTCACTTAGAATATTTTTGCTTGCAAGGCTTGATTAAAATTCTAGACAAATCGATGCTAGCTTGGAACGACGTCTCATTCCCGAGATGTGGCATATAGAAACGATCTCAATCGAATAATATAACTTTGGGAGTTAAGCATTGAAACAAAGATATGTTGAGTCAAGTTCTATTCATTGATGATAACAAGCCATAACAGGCGTTTACATGAAACCCAATCGTGGTTAGACTTGGGCGAAATTTTGAAACAAAGCCTCTATCGAGCGACATATACAATGATACTAAGCTAATCTTCGGGAGGCAGTCCCCGGTGTAAGATTGATAGCTAGTCTACGGGTCTGCTTGCAGTCCCCGGTATGAGAGGCTTCGAGTCGATCTTGACTGCACAACATCCCTTCCAGTCCCTCAGTGTTCAGGTGCGAATAGTGCGGACCCGAGCATTGTAATTTATTTCCTCCGCTTTCTGAAAAGGTCAAGCAAAGAAATGGGGGGGTTAGTTTTTTTTTTTTTTTTTTTACCTAAGCATTAGAGCAATTGCGGCTCAGGCCGTAGGTAAAAAATTCATAGAATGAGGTAACGTACCTTGGTATCAGAAATAGTACCGCTTCAAATTGGAGATGTTTCAATTCGAGCGCTCTACTTTGCCTTTCATGTCCTCCAATTGATAAGACCCTTTGTCGACGATTGTCTTAATACGATAAGGTCCTTCCCAATTTACAGCAAGCTTGCCAGCATTCTTCTCTTTGGTGGTTTGGTTCGAGGCTCTTAACACATAATCTTCAACTTGGAAAGCTCTAAGTTTAGCCTTCCTATTAAGGTAAGCCTCGATTTGCCTCTTTTGGGTTGTCAACTGAACCAAAGCCATCTCCCTTCGACCTTCAAGCAAGTCTAGTTCCACACGCATCACCTATTGATTTGACTCTTCGATTGCATGTGCATACTGAAGACTGGATTTGCCAACCTTGATAGGAATCAAAGAATCAATGCCATATGCCAAGGAAAAAAGGAGTTTCACCCGTGTTGTTCTTTTTTGTGGTTTGCATTGCCCATAGCACCCCATGAACTTCATCGAACCATGGGACTTTAGCTTCATCGAGCCTTTTCTTGATGTTCTTAATAATAATCATGTTTGATTGTTCAGCTTGCCCATTTGCACTTGGATGATATGGAGTTGACACGATCTTTTTTATGCTCTATTTATTGAAAAAAGTTGTGACATCCGAACCAATGAATTGTGAGCCGTTATCACATGTTATCTCCTTTGGGACACCGAACCGATAAATGATGTTCTTCCAGATGAAACTAATTACTTCGATCTGTCTCGAGCAAAGGACCCTGCTTCTACCCATTTGGTGAAGTAATCAGCACTGAGATGAACCAAACACTACCTTTTGCCTTTGGCAGTGGTCCAATTATGTCCATTTGTCATTCCATAAAGGGCCACGGCGTCACGACCAACTGTAGAGGCTCGACCTATTGGTGAATCATTCGAGCGTGTCGTTGACACTTTTCATATTTTTTTCACAAAGGCCTTAGTGTCTGCACTAATGTTGGGCCAATAATAACTTGCCGAAGCAATTTGCAGACTAAATATTTTCCTCTCGAGCGGCTGCCACACTCACCTTCATGCACTTCTCTCATTACATACTCAGCTTCCCCAGGACCCAGACACTTGGCCATCGGGCCGCAGTACAATCTTTTGTACAATTGTCCCTAAATCATTGAGTGGGGGACTACTTGTTTCATAAGCTTTTTGGCTTCCTTCTTATCCGTTAGAAGAGTCACCGAGTCCAAGTAGGAGATAAATTTGATTCACCAATCCCACGTATTGCTCACTTAATTAACTTCCAATTTTATCCTTTCTACAGCATATGAAAGAAGCCGAATGACTGAATCAATCCTCGAGTGTTCTTCTTCGACGGCCGGGCCTAAATTGGCTAAGTCATCAACCTCGGCATTTTCCTCTCGATGAATCTATTGAATTCTCTATTCCTGAAACATAGCCAAAATTTGTTGAGCTCCGGCTCAGAATTGTTGCGAGCCGAATAGACCCCGAGTACTTGATTCACCACCAATTGTGAATCGCATCTCAACTCAATCATTTCCACTCCCATTTCTTTGTCCAATTCCAATCCTGTTATGGCGGCCTCGTACTCCGCCTCATTGTTGGTTACTTTCATGAATTTAATCAAGTGCCTCATCATTTCTCCCGTGGGAGCCACTAAAACTATTCCTAGTCCCGAACCTTTTGAATTAGTAGCTCCATCCGTATAGAGCATAGTTGGACTCTTAGATATTAAATTCTCTTTTTCAGCCTCGGGAAGAATATTGGCACTAAAATTAGCCACGAAGTCAGCCTTTACTTGGGATTTTATGTTTTTTCGGGGCTGATAAGTAATGTCGTATTCACTCAATTCAACTGCCCATTTAGATAACCTCTCTGACAACTCAGGCTTATGCAATATATTTCTCAAGGGGGAGGTTGTTACTATGGTTATAAGATGACATTGAAAATAAGGCCGAAGTTTCCGAGCAGTAACAACTAGGGCGAGTGAAATTTTTTCTAAATAGGGGTACCTGATTTCAGCATAGAGGAGTGTCTTGCTCACATAATAGATGGGCTGCTGCTTTCCATCCTCCTCACAAACCAGGACCGCGCTCACTGACACCTCGGATATAACCAAGTAAACCAACAATGTTTCTCCGTCTTTTGGCTTGGCAAACAACGGTGCATTAGCCAAATAATGCTTCAATTATTTCAACGCTTCTCTGCACTTTGATGTCCATTCGAATGTAGTGTTCTTCTTCAAAATCGAGAAGAACTTGTGGCGTCACTCTGAGGACCTCGAAATGAATCTACTAAAAGCAGCAATTAGGTCAGTCAAGCGTTAAACGTCTTTAGTCCCCGAGAGCACTTCGTGGATTGCTTCAATAGAGGATTCGCCTCTATGCCTTGTTCAGAGACGATGAAACCCAAAAACTTTCTCGAACCAACCCTGAATGCACACTATTCGGGGTTCAGCTTCATGTTGTATTGCATCAAAATAGCAAAGGCTTCCCTCAGATGATTCAAGTGATCTTCCATCCGAATAGATTTGACTAGCATGTCGTCTATATAAACTTCCATCGACTTCCCAATATAATCTTTGAACATTCGACACGCTAGTCTTTGGTACGTCACTCCAACATTCTTGAGCCCGAAGGGCATCACCTTGTAGCAATATGTGCCTCAATTAGTGATGAATGAGGTTCTCTCTTCGTCCTTCGGATCCATCAAAATTTGATTGTACCCCGAATATGCGTCCAAGAAGGTTAACACCTTGTGTCAAGCCATGGAGTCTATTAGCTTGTCTATTTGCGGTAGTGGGTATGAATCTTTGGAGCAAGCTTTATTCAAATCTATATAATCCACGCACATCCTCCACTTGCCATTTTTTTTAGGCACGACCACTACATTGGCGAGCCATTCAGGGTATTTAACTTCTCTTACGAAGCCATTATCGAGCAACTTCTTTGTCTCATCTTCGATCACTTTTCTCCTTACGCCAATATGTGGCCTCTTCTTTGCTTCACCGGAGTGTGTTGAGGGTCCACATTGAGTTTGTGTGTCATGATATCCGGATCGATCCCAACCATGTCAGCGTGGGACCACGCAAAATAGTCATCGTTGGACTTTAACAATTCAACAACGGCTTTTTTCGACTCTGGGTCCAACTTCGAGCCGACGAACACTTTCATGTATGGAAATTCCTTCGATAGCATGAAGGATTCCAACTCCTCGATGGTTGAGTCCTCGACTTTTTATTTCCGAGGCTCTTGAATACATACCAGGATCTTTTCTATCACTTCTTCTTGAGGACTCATTCCAAGAGCCGAACCCCCATCCTCATTAGACCCTAATTGCATTGATTACTATTTAGATGGTCTACTCGGGATGACTTCACTCTTCAAGGCAACCAAATAGTATTCCCTATCTACTCGTTGCTTACCTTGGATTGAAGAACTCCCCAAGGAGCAGAAATTTTAATGATTTGGTGAAGAGTGCATGGCACAACTTCCATCGCATGAATCCAAAGCCTCCCGAGGATCACATTATACGCTATGTCCTCCTGCATAACCTGAAACATGGTTTCTTTCTCGCCTCCTTCAACATAAGTAGTGAGTGTGATCTCACATAGTGTTTTCTCCGTCAAGTTGTTGAAGCTGGTCAAGAAGGTTGACTCTGGGATGATAAGGCCCTTCAACTATATTTTTTTTACTGCCCCGTAGCTTATAATGTTCACCGAGCTACCTAGGTCAATCAAGACTCGCTTGATGTCCGAGTCATTGATTCTCAGCATAATGACCAAAGCATCATGATGGGGAAACTTCATCCCATCACTGTCGTCGTCATAAAAGATAATCTCTTTACCCGAACCTCTAATTCGAGTTCATTTCTCCATTGTGATAGAGAGCTTTGCAAACTTCTTCGCAACAGCAAAGTTTACGCTGTTCACCTTTGAACCTCCCGTTATCATGCTCACAGGAGGTTGCCCATCCCCTCTATTCTTCGCAAAATTTTATTTCCCTTTGTCGGTGAGATATTCTTTCAACATGCCTTTCTTCAACAATTGCGCCACCTCGAGGCGCAATGCCTTGCAGTCTTTGGTGAGATGCCCATAATCAGCATGAAAATCACAATATAGGGTGTGGTCCCTCTTCCTAGGAGATGTTCTCATATCTTTTGGGAGTCTCACCCTCTGATCAGTCATCCCCTTCAACACATTCACCAACTCCGCGTTCGAGATGTTGAGTTTTTACTCCGAAATCTGAGGTAAATCCTTATCCTTAGACACTAAGGAAGACCCTGTAGCATTTTTCTGATTAACATTGGCGTTAACCCTTCTTCTAAGCCGTTGGGTCACATGTTGTCGCCCGAGCCTTTGACCCACGTGTTGCTTCGGTGAGTTGTAGGGATCATACTGACCTCTCGAGTTTCCTCGTGGCGCCTTTACACATCGTGAGGACTGGGGTCGATTTCTATAATTAGAGCCTCGACCAACTGATCTCAGTTATACTTCTTTCAATCTCACTTTGGCCGTGGCTTTATCGTGTAGCTCATTCCATGTTTGAGCTTGGTATTATTGGAGTTCTTTTTTCAATTCGACAGCAGCTTCGGAGTTGCTGACATTGATGTTCTTTTTGAATGCCATAATTGTACATTCATGGTTGGCAATTCCATCATCTCTTATTGAAAGCGTTCGAGGAAGTCTTTGATAGGTTCCCTGAACTATTGTTTAACCTCGAAGATATCCACCTTCCTCTTGAGGATCTTCTGCACTCAAGTATGAGCCTTAATGAACAAATCAACCAATTCATTAAAGTTCGATATAAACTCGAAAGGTAGGCACATATACCAACGCAATGCTCTTTTCTCCAACGCATCTCCAAATTTCTTTAGAAACATGGATTTTTTCTCCATGGGGGTCAGATATTTACCCTTCACCATAGTCACGTGCTCAATAAGGTCAGTCGTACCGTCATATTTTTCAAGATCTGCATCTTGACATGCTTTGGGATGGGCGCCTGGGCTGCCTTAGTCTTGTAGGGAAACTGCCTACATTTATCAATATCCAAAGTCCTTTGCGTTTTTCTTACCCCGGAGACATTTTCGAGCCACTTTTCGAATTGGTCTTTGAGATCCCTTTTCCACTTCTCAAGGTCTACCGAGACGCTTGTTTCCGCCACGGTGGGAACCGCTCTGAAGGGCGGATTGACATGTGGAGCAATCTCCGAGCCTTCAGATACAGCTCCAATAGGAAGTCACTCTGTTGTCGCGCCCGTACGAACGAAGTTCGAGATGCCTCCACTTGGAGCCACGTTTAGAGTATTAGTATGGGTGATATTGTTTCTTGCTGAGACTGCTTCCAACGAGCTACAAAATTAGGTATTGAAACTTGCTTGTTCTGCAAGCTGTCCCAAAAGATATTGCAAGCAACTTATGCGTATGCTTGAAATGGATCATTCAACCCTGATGAAGAAGGGTCAACTGGAGGTAGATGAGGTGAAGTTATGATACCTGGTCGAGGCGGAGGCAAAAATGCTCCAGCGTTAACCTGCCCATCAGGGCACTGTTGGTTTCCATTAACACTTTCTTCATTGTTAGCCATCATTAAAAATTAGAGATGCTAAAAGGAACAAACGTGTCGTACAACTTTGGAACAAGGCGTTATTACTTGATCCCCACAGACGACGCCAATTTGTATTGGCCTAAACTGGATTAGGACAATAAATCAAATTTGTAAAAAGTTTATAAAAAATATATTGTATAAATTTCTTAAGAACAGTAAATTAAACGAGACAATTGAATGACAAGAACAAGAGAGTAAAAATTTCAATAACTGCTTTGAGTATATAATTTGACAGAGTTTCAGTAAGTCAATTTCTGGATCCTTTATAATGTAAAATAAAGTGCTATTTATAGACTACTAAGCTGGAGAAGATCTTGGTCACCACCCCGTGTTCAAATCGTGGCTTTGCCCACATTTTTTTCCATTATGCGCCAAGTTAGTGGGCAAAGATCATGTGACGCTTATCTCACTGAAACTGAACTGACTCCCCGAGGCTTGGATTTCTCACCTCAGGGGCTCGAGTTTATAAGTCACCAAGGCAATTTGTTTCCAGCGCTTATCAAGAACTTTGACCTTGGGGGCTCACCTCGGAAGCCGGGGTGTTTGCCTCGTGTCCAACTTTACGAACCCTCGCATGACGTGTCCCGAATCAAGAACTTTGACCTTGGGGCCTCACCTCGGAAGCCGTGTTGTTTGCCTCGCATCCAACTTTACGAACCTTTGCATGACGTGTCCCGAATCATGCGCTCGAAGTGCCATGTATACAAGCCGCTTGCTACCCAGTACATTAACCCTTTGGTTTATCTATACTATTATTATTAACAAATCATTACATATTTATTTTTTTCATTAACAAACTTGCGTGAACTCCACTTATCTAAATTTATTCTCTTTAACTTTTAATTATAGTTTAAATTATCATTATATCGGAGTTCCAAATTTTCCCCTTGCTATTTGAAAATATTTAGTTTTATCCTCCATTATTTTATGGAGAGTAAAAATTCGTGCAATTTATATAACTATACAAACAAATATTATAATTTATACAAAAATATCAATATTATCTCATTTTCAAAATATAGCAACTTTTTTTTCAGTACATAGCAAATACATATAAAAAGGGTGATAAAATCCTAGATCCCCCTCCTACACTATCATGCCACCCCCTACCACCGCCCCCATGATTGTTGCTTGAAGGCTGCCGCCTCCGGTCGCTGGAAATTTTTTTTACTTTTTATATATATATATATATATATATATATATTGTATGTGTGTATTTTTATTGTATGCACAATGATATACTATGCATACAATGAAAATACAGTAGGCATACACCCATACGATTATTATATATATATTTTATATATTCTTTGTATGGTTGGTGTATGTACAATGTATGTATATTCTTTGTATGGTTGGTGTATGTACAATGTATACATGTTCATACATAGGATAATACATACCATATATAAATGGATAAACCAAAATACATGTTATATATTTACTGTATGTCAAGTGTATATCCATTGTACGTTTGGTGTATATTGTATATACGGAGCATACACCACACATACAATGAGAATACACATGTCATACATTCGAACAATCAACAATCACCAAACATACACCACAATCACCGTAGATCCACCATGTACCACTGGAAAAAAAACAAGCAACAGTCGTCGGCGGGGCAATGTCACCAGAAAAAATTGTCAATGCTCTGTTGTAACAGATCTGACGTGCAGCAGCAGCACCGGCGACGACGCACCAGTAGGTAGCAACACCTGCACACAGAAGCCACCGATCTAAGCAAACAATGATAAATCTGCACTACCACGATGAGGGAAGGGGGTTGGGGATGGAGGACGAATGTGGGAAGTCCGGCGAACGATGTTGTTGAAAGGGGAGAGAGAAGAGGGGGAAGAGAAGTTAGGATTTTTGCTATTTTTGCTATGTTTGGTAGTATTTTTTAAAAATATTGCTACGTTTGAAAAATAATATATTGGTATGTTTTTTTGTTTTTTTTTAAAAAAAGTTACTTACATTGACACATGATGTACTTTAAAAAATGGCAGAATACATAGATGGCCCCTTGAAATTGGCCTCAATTCCTAGTTGAACACCTCAATTTACCCAGTGATCAGATAGACACCTCTTCTTGGCAGAGATGTGTCTCGTGAACACCTGTATCTGTGAGCTCTTTAGTGTGAGACTCACTCGATGCTGACGTGTAAAATGATACAATGAAATAGTGGCACGTGTTATTTAAAAAATACATGTGTAATTTTCAATTAAAAAAATTAACACATTTAACTAAAATAAAAATTATATATATTTTAAAGGAAAAAGCTAAAATTATTAAATGTTCTTAATTAAATTCTTTGTACCCCTCCAGCACCCCCACACCCCCTTCCTGTCTTTTCTTCCTCTTCACTCCCGCTCGATTCGCAACCCCCCTCCCCCTTTCTAAAAATTCAACCATTTCAAAGAAAGCAAAAGACTTTCTTCCAAAATAAAAAGAACTCCATTACACTGTCACACCACCTCCGGCCTCCATCGGAAAGCGTCTGACCACGCCCATTGTTTCACCCTTCTCATCTTTAACCACGGGTCAACTTCTCCCAATACTTATTGTCACTATGGATCAGCCTACTTTACTTTCAATTTTTATTCTACTTTTATTATATATCTTTTGGTTATTACATATTTCTGGAAATTTGTTGTTTATATGATTGTTCATTTGCCAAGAGAATTTTTTTTTCTTTTGGTATAACAATGAAACATTTCTTTTGACGATTTCTTCATAGAATTCTGTACTTGTTCTCTTCTTTCCATATTTTCAGTAATTGTGATTGTTGGGTTTCTTCACACATTTCTTATGATTTTCATTTAAAGTTTGATTTGGTCAGATTTTATAAACGGGATTAGATGCTAATTGATGAATTGGGTACTTTTGTTTTGAGCTAAAAGCTTCTGGGTGCTATTAGTTTGTGTTGTGGCAGAGGGATTCAATGAAGAAGATGAAGTTGTGAAAGATTTATTCTTGTTTTGTTTGTTTTATTTTGGCAGAATGACCAAATTGGCACCTCTACTAGTACGTTTTTGTCATGCCCACGCCTGTACTTAGGGGTGTGTCATTTAAACACCTCTACTCGTCCAAAACCTTACTTTTAAACACCTCCGTGCCTTATGTGGCAAAGTGTGTAGTGCAAACGCCTCCACGTCAGCTTCCACGTCAATAAATATTCCACGTAGACAAGCCACGTCAGCTGGGGCAAAATAACACCCAATCAGATCCCTTGCCCCGATTATATTCCCTTTTCCCATTTTTTTCTTTCTTTCTCTCTTCCTTTATCTCCCTAATTAACACTAATATAACACCCAAATCGGATTGGGATTTACAAACGTCTCTTCATCGGCTTGTTGTCAATTTCACAGGTAAACCCCTATTTACAATTATTGTAATGTTACACTTGTTTATTTTATTTTTATTCGAATTTAGGGGTTTTGTTCGAAATTAGGATTTTTTAATCTAAGTTTTGATATTAGTGAAGAATATATCGGTATGTAGTCCGCAACAAGTCCACAATAACATATTGGCATTTTCATGGTTGAAAAAAAGAGAAGGAGAAATTAACAAAGAAAGAGAAAGAAAAATTAACAAAGAGGAGCTTGGAGCCTTCAAAAATGGTGATTTTACCTTGTGGGAAAAAAAGGGCTTTGAAAAGCCAAAAAAAGAGCCATTAGGGCTGTTACATTTGCTTCACGCTTCAAAAAAGGCGTGAGTTCACGCTCTGTGCCAACTAAGCTTCAGCTTTGCCACATAAGGCACGGAGGCGTTTAAAAGTAAGGTTTTGGACAAGTAGAGGTGTTTAAATGACACACCCCTAAGTACAGGCGTGGGCATGACAAAAGCGTACAAGTAGAGGTGCCAGTTTGGCTATTAAGTCTTTTATTTTTTTTAGGATGGGACCCACATAAACTTTAACTCTATTCTACCAAATAGATGCCTTACGCGCTTAAAAATGGGTGAGACACACGTGATTTGCTATGTCAGCGTAAGGTGTTCACGAGACACATTTCTACCAAGAAGAGATGTCTATATGATCACTGGATAAATTGAGGTGTTCAACTGGGAATTGAGGCCAACTTCAAGGGGCCATTTATGTATTCTGCCTTAAAAATTTTATGTCGTTATCAAATAATCAAAAAATACTAATATATTCTAACGGCCGTCCAATGTGGAATAAGGTTAAGACATTTTATTTTACGTAGATGCCACATGACATACTACGTGAAAAATTGTCTCAAACTCAATTATGTTCTCCATCGTATGAGTTAAATTTACCCTTCCACTTTCGTGTTGGAGTAATTTTACTTCTCAACCATCTGACCTGGTACATTATATCATTCATTTATATTTCGATGTTAAAAATTAACATGTTTATTTTACTCAAACCCGTAAAGTTAAAGTAGAGTTATCGATTCGAACTTTGGTCTATTGGGCTGGACCCACCTAGCCTTTAGTAGGATTGGACAACTATTTTTTAGCTCATCTATGGGCCAAGACTTATAAGCCCGACTCAAGAAAAGCTGTTGTTCTTTGAGGTTTGTCTGAGGTTGGACTGGACCGAATGTGGGCTTAAAATAAAATTTTTACAAATACAAATTTTTGCATCTAATGGCTGTCTGGCGCACCCTTCTTAACACTTTCCGCTTGTGTAAAAGATTTTTTAAACTTATAACCTGAGTCGCCAGAAATTGCTAGAACTCATGGTGAATTGCCAGCTCAATAGGAAATCATTGTATTGAGTTCCCGGCGACTCACCAAAAGTTTCTAATAATTTCCGAGACTATAAATTAAATATTTTTCTTATGAGGGTTGGAACGGTGAGAGAGCCCGAGAATTGTCTTCTTTTTGTAAATTTTCCAAAAAATTAATTTAAAATTTAAAAATTGGATGAAATAACTAAATTACAAGTTATTATAGATAGAAAAGGAATTATAGAAAATGATATTTCAAAAGGAAGGCCGACTCAGCTCAACCATGGGTTTAGTATGAAGGAAAATGGTTTCCTTGTAAAATATTTTTTTTAAAAATAAATGGTTTTCATACTTATTTTCTGGTGTTTGGTTGTCAAAGAATAAAATAATTTCTTAACCATCTAGTAAAGGGTAAGGTGGAAAAAGGGGCGAGGTTGGTGGTTAGAATGGGTAGGGATTAGGGAGAGTGGTGTGGGTTGGATGGGGGAGGTGCAGTGGGGTTGGGGCGGGTGGTGCTTGAGGTAGGAATGAGATAATGAATGTGAATAATCATATTTGAAAAATATCTTCTCTATCCTCTCACAAAGGAAACAATTTTCCTCCTATTAAAGAAAAAAAATATTTTGGAAAATACTTTCAAAAACTTTTAACCCAAATAAATATGGAAAAATTGGAAATCATTTTTTGAAAAATATTTCCTTCATAACATGCCTTTAGGGTTGAGCTGAGCTGATTTAGTGACTCATCCTAGTGTCGAGTCGGCCCATCTGTCTGCAATGCCCGCACGGGCTGGCCTTAATTCGATCGGGCGATCCAAATTGGCAATTCTAAGTCTAGCCGTGGAACTTTTTATTAGAGACAAGTTCATGGGGCAATATGTATTTTGCCTTTTAACTTTGTGAAAATTCAAGAGGGCAGACACATAGGGACAAAATGAGCACTTGTTAAAATGTTGGGAAAGATCTAAACAAAAAACAAAAAGAGAAAAAGGAAAATAAAAAGAAGTTCACTTCACAGAATAAACTAGAATCTGTTTGTTAAACACAACAGTGACAGTGTACTTCCGAGGTTGTGGTAGGTGGCCGCCACCAAGTGAACACATCTGGAATTTATTGGTACTCAAATATCTTTGTCCCCTCTCTTTATTTGCTTTAAAGTCTCTAGTACTTTTTGTGTGTTCATTCAAAGATGCTAACTTTAAATCTTGTTCCATCCACTAATGTCATTCTCCCCAAATCTTTTAATCCAAATCTTGTAACCAGAAACCAAAAGTATAGAGATTTGTGCTCTCCTGGCTCTAAAAATGGCCACCCTTTAAAAAATGGCCACCTTTTTAGGTGTTCATCAAATCCCAATTCTCAGATCTCCAATTCAAGATTGGATTTTTCCAAAATCTTGAGACACCCTTTTGGATTTTCTTCAAGAAATGGAACTCAGATACTGAAAACAGCATCTGGAACCCCAGAAGAAGTGACCCCAGATGGGGAGATTGAAGGTTCAAAGCCTAAAGTTAACATGAAACTGGCTCTCATTTTTGGTTTGTGGTACTTTCAGAACATTGTGTTTAATATATATAACAAGAAGGTATTGAATGTCTTTAACTTTCCATGGCTTCTTGCTTCTTTCCAGCTGTTTTGTGGTTCTGTTTGGATGTTAGTTCTTTGGTCTACTAAGTTGCAACCTTGCCCGAAGATTTCGAAATCATTCATTATTGCTCTTCTTGGACCTGCCTTGTTTCACACTATAGGCCATATATCTGCTTGTGTTTCATTCTCTAAGGTGGCTGTTTCTTTCACTCATGTTATTAAGTCTGCAGAACCTGTGTTCTCTGTCGTGTTTTCGTCGTTTCTTGGCGATTCATATCCTCTGACTGTTTGGCTTTCGATTCTTCCCATTGTGTTTGGTTGCTCCCTGGCTGCTATTACTGAAGTGTCTTTCAATTTTGGAGGCTTGTGGGGTGCTATGATCAGTAATGTCGGGTTTGTTCTTCGCAACATTTATTCGAAAAAGAGCTTACAGAATTTTAAGGAAGTGGATGGGTTGAATCTGTACGGCTGGATTACTATAATCTCGTTGCTGTATCTATTTCCAGTGGCTGTGTTTGTGGAAGGTTCTCAATGGGTGGCAGGGTATCATAAAGCTCTTGCAACTATCGATCCTTCCAAGTTTTACTTATGGGTTCTCGTATCCGGGATTTTCTATCATCTCTATAACCAATCTTCTTACCAAGCTCTGGATGATATTAGTCCTTTGACGTTTTCAGTGGGTAATACGATGAAGAGAGTGGTCGTGATTGTCGCCACTGTGTTGGTATTCAGGAATCCAGTCAGGCCTCTTAATGGACTTGGCTCAGCTATTGCCATATTTGGAACTTTCTTATACTCACAAGCAACTGCCAAAAAGCCAAAGAAAGAGGCAGTGGAAAAGAAGGACTAGGAAGATGGTTGTTTTTGTAGGACACCCGGACTCTTTTGATGATGGCATATTAAATTTCTTACTTCAAAACTGAAACTTTATCAATTGCAGGAGTTCCATGTCTGATGTATGCCTCTTTTTTTCCGTAATGCTTTTCGGTTTCCTTGGTTTATCTAGTGGCTTATACTTGAGTCATCTCTCTGAAACTCTGGTGATGATGTTCCCATCAATTTTGATATAGTTTGAGTGGATATCTTTCTGTTCAATATCAAACTCATCCAACTTACATGTTTCTAATTATTATTGTAGTCTCAGTAATGCAGAAAAGAACACGTATAATTAGACATTGACGATGTTAAACGGACATGATGCATGCTTGAATCTGTCAAAATTTTAGGTCACAGCTAGTCTTATTTGGCTTCTTAGTTTTTGAAACAATGTGCTTGTGGATGCCTCTTCATTCCTGTAGAATTGAGTGGTGAACTTCTATTGAACTTGTAAGCTTTATGCCCCCCAAGTAAAGCGGGTAAAGTAAATGGCTGAATGGCTTTGTGAATATTTGGGCAGAGCTAGCAACTTGACAGATTATTCTGTATGAATGTGCTTGTTTGTCTTTTATTTGAATGGTCATAAATGCATAGATGTTTATCTATGTTACTGAGGAAAAATAATGCTGGTATACTACATTTGTGGTAGGTACTATGTAGCCTTCGAACCCTTGACGTGCCCTAACCACACATCACAAGCTGAATTGTTACAACTTGACCAAAGCCTTGGAGGAAAGAAATTTTTCCTTGATAGATGGATGTTATAATGTCAATGATAACCATGTCTACTGTGAATTAGAACAACTATTTTGTGATTTACTAATAGCAAATGCTATAATTTGCATAAATTCACATTTTACTTGTATTGCATAATGATCTATTTGTTTGCTTTTGTTAGAATTGAATATAAATGGTTTTACTGTTGAGAGACATCAACTCCTTAATATTGCTTTCAGTTTATGAACTCTTTCTCTGCCCAGTGGACAGGACCTCTTGAAAATGCACCTTAAACATATACTACAATTTTAACATGTTTTTTTTTTCCCAATGGATGATATGGAAATGTAGCAGATGTTTCTAGAGGACTGCTTTTCCCTCTTTTCCAAACAACTTACCTCCCAAGTAAATATGGGAGAGACATATACCCCTTTCAGACGTGCGGCTAAGGTTAGGTGTAATATTTTCAGCATTTGCTCTTAAAGATCAACAACAATATACCCAGTGTAATCCCACGAAGTGGGGTATGGGGAGGGTGACATGTACGCTTACTTACCCCCACCAAGGTGGAGAGGCTGTTTCCGATAGACCTTCGGCTAAAGATTGCTCTTAAAGATCCAGACCAAGAAATTTTGAGTTTGCCCCACTTCATTCTTTATTACCCAGACACTGTTAGATCAGGGCAGAAGTTGAAAGAAAAATGCTAACCTGGTCCAACAGGTGTTACTGTCAAACAAGTGGAGTAAACTGCATTGCTCCTCCAGTGTTCGCACAAGTAGCTATACAGTTTGTGGCCATCAGAAAGATAAGCTTATTCATTGGCCTTTTGATCTAGCGTTACACCAATTACGGTCTGTAGGAAGTCGTGTGAACCTTTTTCTCTACTGAGGCTACATTGATCATGTTTGTTCCATCACTTTTATGACTTGGGGTTCATTTCTCTTGACATTCACCTATGAAGGGGACTTTCCTTGCTTTCCTAATTAGTACCGTTAACTTAAAGTTCTCGCATTTGAATAATTCATTGTGAATATTCATCGAGTCTTCATTAGTCTTGTGTGCTCGGGGCATTTCTCAAGGCAACTGTCAATTGCTCTGCTAATGAGTTCGTTGTATTAGGTGAAGGTCATTTTATGCTTCACTCACTCATACTACCCCCTAATCTGTCATTTCATGAAGCCCTTGTCCTTTTTAAACTGTAATATTCTCTGTTTTTACCTTTTTTTCCCCTATTGCTGTGCTTAGTGTATGATGGGAATTCATGGGAAAATACATCTTTAGTGCTGGCAGCCTTGTGACACTACGTTTATGTAATACAGAAGGAGACGTGATTTTTCAATAGCCAAAATATACTTTAACGTTGTCGACTTTTCGCTGAAAAATAGATATATTAGCTATACCAGTGAGGCAGTGACCAGATATACACCTCTTGTTGGCACACATGAGTCTGCATAGATCCTCAAAAATATTAAGAACAAATAAAGTAATAAATAATTGCATTCTGAGAAAGCATACATGATTTTGTCTATTGGCAGTTTATAGATAATTGGGAGATCTCTTATGGAAAAGGGACCAATTTGAAGTATAGATTTTTCAAAGGATAAATTTGTATGTCATTTTTTCACAACACGTTAGGTGAAGGCCTTTTATTAAAGTTTTGATTTTAGGCATGCATAAGTGGTCCGGTCTAGGCAATTCAATTCGAAGTTTGTGATGAATTGTACAAATTTCAAATTAAGCTATAAATCTCTTAAATTTTTAATAGGGAGAATTACAAATATATACAATCCTAACACCAAAATTACAAAAAATATCAATATTATTTCATTTTACAAAAAATATCAATATTTTTTACACATTATATACAAAAATCAACAAAACGCCCCCACACTGGTACCACCTCAAGCGGCGGCGCCGCCTAGTCACCGCCGGCTGCCGCCATCCACCACCGGTTTTTTTTTTTTTTTTTTTTTTTTGTGTTTTTTAATCTAAAAAATGAAATACACATAAATACAGTTGCAAAATGCATTTAAATTAAAAAAATATACACATACACAAAAATATATATTATACATACACTAAACACTCAGATACATACCCGGATCTACAGATCTATGAATTATACATACAAATTTATGTGTGTCAAGCTTGGATTTACATATACACACATAAAACATACAAAAATATATAATATATACTCAGAAATACACATTCATACAATTATATACACATACATATACTATGCACTTGTAAAAGAAATTCATATACATACAAATACATACACAAACATACAGTTTCATACACCTGTATAAAACTAAACATACAGTTTGTTTCACCTTCAGTCAGCCACCAACAACCACCACCACATACACATACACGGATATACAAAATGTATACACGTACATACACATACAAAACTCAAAAAAAAAAAAAAAAAAAAAAGAAGGAGATGAAGCAGATCGGAGCTCCACCGGAGCATCCATGTAGCAGCAACAAAATCCGACCACCAGTGGAGTAGATTGGAGCAGCTGCTTCACCAAATCAAAAACGCAGCAACACCAGCAAATTCGAGCAACAAAATGACGGTGAAGGAGGAGCAAATTGGTGGCGGAGGAGGAGTAGATCGGCGGCAGAGGAGGAGCAGAGTGGCGGTGCGGAGGTGGGTGGAGGAAAGGGAGAGAAAGAGAGAGAAAAAAAATTAGGGTTTGGTGTTGAAGAGAAGGAAAAATGAGAAAATTATATATTTTATAATAAAAATAGAAATGTCATTATATTTTGTAATTTCTCAATAATGTCGTTTATTTTGTAATTTTGATGCTTAGTGCGTCAATTAGCATAAAAAACTCTTTTTAATATGATGATATTTTCATATTCTTGACAATTCAATTCAAAGTTTGTGATGAATTGTACAAATTTAAAATTAAGCTATAAAACTCTTGAATTTTAATATGATGATACTTTCATGCTCTAGAGATTGTAACTTTTATTATTCGTTTTTCATTCAACAATCATATTTAAATACCATCATAAATCTATATTGAATTTGAGCTGATTATTATTTATACATAAAACTTGCATTCTAGGATAAACATGTAAATTTATATTGATCACAAGCAATAGAGTAAATAACTTAAAATAATAATGAAATAAAAATAAGAAAGTAGGAGTTAGGACTTAGGAGTATGAAAAATAGGAGAAGATGGTACCAGAAATTGAAAGGAAAGCTATTTCCTCCTCATTCTCTCTAAAAACTTCTCTCTCCTTAGCTTCATTACTCTTCTTCACTATATGATTTGGATAACAAGGAATCCCTTGCAGGGATCCTCTCTATTGATCCAAAACCACCTGACATTTTAATAAATTCCATAACACCAAATGCAAAAGTGGCTGACAAGCCATCATATATGGAGAAATTAATATCCCCAACTACTTCACAAAATTCCAAGACATCCACTATTCTACATAATCCATTGTCCTATATTTTCATGCAAAATAGTGATTGTATGGATGATGGTCAACTCGATCACATTTCTTTGTCGCAGGATGAGAAGCAACGTATCTATGCTCCATGGTTAAACTCAGTAATAGTTAAATTGCTGGGTAAACGTTTACATCATCAGTATCTTTACGAAAAGTTGAAATCGTTATGGCAACTTATGGAAGATTTTCCATTAATTGACCTAGGGGAAGATTTTTATGTAGCAAAATTCACAAGACATGATAGCTTACATAAAGTTCTTACTGATGGTCCCTGATTTGTTAATGGATTCTTTTTATCAATCAGATGCTGGGAACCTAATTTTGTTGCTACTGAAGCCAGGTTATTGTCAACAGCTATATGGATACGCCTACCGAATTTACCCACAGAATTTTTCGATGAAGGTATACTGAGAAAAATTGGTTCATCTTTGGGAAAATTACTCAAAGTTGATTTTAAAACATCCACAGCTGTAAGGGCCAGATATGCGCGTATTTGCGTTGAAGTCCTTGTTGATATCCCTGTAAGGAGCTATATTTTCCTTGAAAATCATAAGCAAAAAATTGTTTATGAAGGAGAAAACATTTTGTGCAAAGTTTGTGGTCGCTTAAGCTATCTTAAAGAAACCTGTGCTTATGCTGACACTGTAGTTAATATTAAACCTACTATTGATAGCTCTTCTACTTTACCCCAATCAAAAATAAAAACAAAAGAAGGGGAGGAGGAATGGCAGACAGTAACTTTCCCAAAAAAGAAAAAAGGTGACAATTATAAAATGCATTTTTCTCAAATTCCTGCCCATTCCAAAGAAAATTTACATAGTTCATCCTCGAAGCAGGTAAAGTCCGACCTTTCAGGTAAGTTTTCTAACCTAAATGTTTCTCGAAAAAACTTTTATAAAAAAAAAAAGATGTTATTAACTACTCCTTTGTTAATTCTAATAATTTTAATCCCTTAATTTCTTCTCCTAGTCAAAATTTAATAAATGAAATTGATAATGGGAAATCATGTCAGACCCCACCAAAACCAAGCCAACAAGGATAGTTACAAACTATCCTTGGTCAAAGCTCAGTCAAAGACCCCTTAGGACCCGTCAATAGAAATAAATCGTGTATGGCCCCACCCAAACAAAACGGACAAACACTAAATGACAAATCCCTACTCAATGAATATTCTACTACTAACACTCTTCCCATACACGTTAATACCTCACTCCTGATCCCTAATATCCCCACTGACACTCCCATGCAAGACGAAATCTCCCCTTCAGTTAAACCCACTGACAACGAAAGCTTTTGCCCTGCCATTCCCATGCAAAACTATACCCATTCAAACACGCTTTCTCCTTCAGAAAATCATCATCATAACCCTAAACCTAAAAATATTTCCTTGGCTTCTTCCTCATTTACACCTCAATATATTTCTGATGAAGAGCCTCGACGTGCATGCACGAGCAAAGGAAAGATTCATAATTCAAAAATTGCTAGTGAAGCATCGAAGAAAGAAGCTTCAAAAGATGAATCCGAACTTCCAAAATTTCCCACCACCCCCACCAATATTACAACCGTTAATTTTCACAGTTCCACCACCTCAAAATCGAGTACCACAATCATGGATAGAATCAACACTATGGGGACAAGCTTTAACGATTCCAATCATGATATTTGGTCAACAGGCTCATGTGGTCATTCAAGACCCGACATATCTTGCTCTAGTTGTAAGCGAAGGGATGCACTTAGCAATGCAAAACTATATGAATGCAACGTGGCCACATCTTCTGAATGGAATGAATCAAATGGACAATGTGTTGAACGATCTTCCATTCTTTCCTTCTCGAGTGGTGCCTCCCCAGGTACCCATATTCTCAGCATGGGATTTGATGCACAACCAACCATTGCAAATACATCAACTGGTGAATAACTTGGAACAACACTTTCCACCAATGGACCTGAATGGGATGCCACCTCAGAACCCTCATGTGCCAATGGACATTCCTCCTCCACCAGCTCCCCCGCCTTCTCCGGAACACCATCCAAATCCACTCGCACAAGAGGACGCAGACAGGAGGGAACCACTAGAGCAACTAATAGCACTAAGAGGAAGGGAGAGTCGAACGGAATTTCTAAACCTAAAATAAATAGCAATATTTCTATTCAAAGAAAGACAAGACAAGAAGGTAATCTTCACGACTCATCCCTCACTCTCCAAATGCTCCTTGGATGTGAGGGCTCCAGCCAACAGGTTAGTAGGGAAGTATGCAGTAATACTAAATCCAACTCTACGAGTTAATTCAGAAGTTGATGGGATAACAACAGAAAACTCTAACTTTATCATGAATAGGCAACTCAATATTATTGTTTGGAATATAAGAGGTGCAAATAATCCAGATTTCAAAAGACACTTTGATATTATTTTAGAAATTTATAAACCAGTGGTTGTTGCTTTGCTTGAGACCAAAATGGAAGACCATCATGACCTTAGGGTTCGTTTCGACTTTACTGATTATGCTGAGGTTCCAAGTGTGGGTCGTTCTGGTGGTATTGCCTTACTTTGGAAAAATGATTTGGTCTCTGTTACTGATGTTCATATAAATGGAAATGAGGTGCATGCTATGATCAAGGTACACAACTCTACTCTCAATATTCCTTGGCTTTTTTCTACAGTTTATGCTAGCACTAATAGCTCTAGTCGGAATTTGCTTTGGAAAAATCTAGCTACAATATATGATAATTACAAGGGTCCTTGGCTAGTTAGTGGCGACTTCAATCAAATTCTAAAACAATCTGATAAATATGGTGGTCGACCTATAAATTGTAAGAATGCTAATACTTTTTGGAAGTGTATCAATTATTGCAAGTTGATAGACTTAGGTTTTAAGGGTCCAAGATTCACCTGGTCTAATCATAGTAGAACAAGTTCTGGTCTTATTTTGGAAAGGCTGGATAGATGTTTAGCAAATAATGAATGGGTTACTAATTTTAATAATGCCTCTATAGTTCATCTTCCCAAAACCTATTCTGACCGTCACCCAATACTTATTAGTCTTAACAAGAGAATCCCTGCTAGTAACAATAAACCTTTTAGATTAGAAACTATGTGGATGTCTCACCCGGATTTCAGTAAGATTATTAGTTTAGTTTGGAAGGATAAAAATTTTCAAGAGGCTTCAAAACTCTTTGAGGATCAACTTACAACTTGGAACAAGACAGTCTTTGGGAATATTTTTAGAGATAAGAGGAAGATTCTTGCTAGGCTTAATGGTATTCAATCTTCTGTTAACTATCCTACTAGTACCTTCTTGAGAAACCTAGAAGCTAAGCTGATAGTGGACCTAAATGCGATTCTGAAAAATGAGGAGGAGTTCTGGAGATTAAAATCTAGAATAAACTGGTTAAACTCAGGTGATGCTAATACAAAATTTTTTCAAGTCTCTACCCTTAATAGGAGAAAAAAAAACTCTATCACTCATTTTCAAGATGAAGGTGGTAACCTAATCTTTGACCGCCAAGCTATTATAAGACATATTTTAGGATATTTCAAGTCCAGCTATTCTTCTGGTCATGAGTCTAGCCCCTTTACTCCACTATCCCATAATAATAGCTGGTACTCAAAGACTAATCTCTCTAGTCTTGACAAACCTCTTCAAAATTCAGAAATAAAACAAGCGGTTTTTTCTTTTAAACCCTTCAAAGCCCCTGGGCCCGATGGTCTTCATCCTTTTTTCTTTCAGAAGTATTGGAACATCCTTGAGGATCCTGTTACCTCCTTCTGTCATCAAGTTTTCTCTTCCTCCAGGATTCCGGAGTTTGCCAATACAACTTACTTATGCTTAATCCCGAAATTTAAAAATGCTGTTCATCTGAAGAATTTTCGACCCATTGGTCTTTGTAATACAATTTACAAAATTATTACCAAAATAATAGCCAACAGAATAAAACCTTTCTTAAATACTCTTATAAGCCCTTGTCAAACTAGTTTTCTCAAAAATAGGAGGGCTTCAGACAACGCTATTATTATTCAGGAAATTGTTAGCAAATTTTCGAAAATGAAAGGTTCGAAAGGTGAAATGCTTATCAAAATTGACCTAGAAAAGGCTTTTGACAGAATCGGGTGGTCTTTCATTCGGAAAATGTTACTCTTTTTTAAATTTCCTCCTAATATTACAAACCTAATTTTATCATGTATTACATCCTCCTCAATCTCTGTTTTGATAAATGGGGAGAAAACCCCATTTTTTAACCCCACTCGAGGAATAAGACAGGGCGACCCTATGTCTCCCTATATTTTCATCCTAAGTCTAGAACTTCTTTCTATTTATATAAATCACAATGTTGACCTGGCTCTTTGGCATCCTATTAAATTATCCCCTAAAGGACCAGAAATCTCCCATCTCCTATTTGCGGATGATCTCACTTTTATGTCCAAAGCCAATGAGAAATCTGTCCTGGCTATTAAATCTACGCTAGATTTATTTTGTGAACTCTCAGGAGAAAAAGTTAACAATGAAAAATCTAGAATTTTCTTCTCTAACAATACATCTCCTTCCTTAGCAAACCATCTGGGATCCCTCCTTAATATCAACATTAAGAGATCCTTTGGTAAATATCTTGGTTTTCCCATTCTCAGTCAATCTCCTAGGCATGCGGATTACCAATTTCTGATAGACAATCTTCAATCAAAACTTGCAAACTGGAAGCTAAACTTCCTCACTTTGGCTGGTAGAACCACTCTCATTCAATCGACTCTGAATACTATACCCAACCACATAATGCAATATCATATATTACCTGCTAAAACTCTCAAATGCATTGACAAAATCCAGAGAGATTTCCTTTGGGGGACCACTAGTAACAATAAAAAGCTCCATCTCCTCTCATGGAGAATAGTGTCCAAACCAAAAAGTCTAGGGGGTCTCTCAATTGTTAGAGCCAAAATCAAAAATCAAGCAATTATCTCTTCCTTAACCTGGAGATTTCTTACAAATCACTCTTCTCTCTGGGCTATCATCCTTAGAAAAAGATATCTTGCCAATAATTCAAAATCTCCATCCTTCATTTGGAAGAACATTTCTAGGAACCTAGATTTTTGCAATAACAACGCCTTTTGGATCATAGGTAATGGTTGTCATACTTCTTTTTGGTACCAGAGTTGGCTACCTAATATAACATCCTTAAGAAGCCAATTTATTGGGCCTCTTACTTATCAGGAATCACATGCTTCTGTTGCCTCTTTTATCCATGAAAGTAATAGGGACTTCTCCAAATTATCCTTCGAGATTCCTACTGATATTAGACAGAAAATTCAGATGACCCTATCCTCCTCCATTAAGAATGATAGTGATTACCCGGTTTGGAAGCCACTAGTAATGGTTTATTTAAGGTAAGCTCAACTTATAACTTGATAGATAAGAATAGTGCTACTACAAAAGATTTCAGCTGGATATGGGACTTAAAAACCATTAATAAAATTAAATTCTTCTTGTGGCAGTGTTATCATAACCGTCTTCCTACTCGTAGTTATCTTAACAACATTGGTATTAATATTGATGGTAATTGTCCAATATGTAAAAATGTTAGTGAAACCATGTTTCATATTTTTATTAAATGTCCTATTGCTCAATCATTTTGGATTACTACTCCTTATACTTTTACTATCAATGACTCTACTACATGGATCGATACCTTGAGACATTTTTCTTTTAACACGGTTACGAAATATTATAACTGGTTAGATTACTTTCCTTTTGCATTATGGAATATCTGGTTGAACCGTAATTTTAATAATATCAATAACCAGTCTAGAAAAATCTCCCATCAAATGGTTAACTCTCGTATGTTGGAATTTCTGTTCCTAACCTCAAAAGAAGTTAGAAAACAGGAAATTAGACACATCTCTATAGGATGGAAACCACCCGATGAGAAATCTTTTAAACTTAATATAGATGGAGCTTTTAATCATATCACCAAAAACGCCAGTATTGGAGGAGTTTTTAGAAATAGTAGAGGTCAATGGATTTTGGGGTTCCATAAGAAAGTCTGTGCTCAAAATGCAACCCATACAGAAATTCTAGCCCTATATTATGGTATTACTTTAGCTATTGACCAAAATCTTGCCCCTATAGTAGTAGAATCTGACTCTACCGATGTGATTAACCTACTGCAACACCACCATCCAGCTTATAACCCTATTGTTCAAAAATGCAGGTTAATGATACTACAATTGCAAATGCCGACGATCCAGCATAATCTTCGTCAGGGCAATAAAGTGGCACATCTCCTAGCCAAAGGAGCTCCTGGACAGTCCAATGAAGATACCGTTTATCATTATGCTATCCCTCCAAATTTTGTGCACCAAGCCTACATGGATGATTTAGGGGGAAGTCTTTTGCTACTACTATTTCGGAAGAAAATTTTAATCATTTAGCTAAATTAGGCTGTGTTTATGGATTAACATCTAATGTTGTTTCTAATTATGTTAGTACTTCAGGCCATACGGAGACTCTTAATAGACGTATGGCTTCTCTATGTAATCCACCTAAACGTTCTTATTTAATGATATGACGTAATTACCAAAAAAAAAAAAAGAAAGTATGAAAAATAGGCAAAATGATTGATAAGTCCTACTTTTTCATTCAACAAAACACAACCATCAATCTTAAATTTATATAAAAGACACGTGTTGAAACTGAGTAGAATAGGACAGATAGGTTACTTCCGACAGAAAGACCTGTGAGTCAAACAAAATATACTACAAGTGTTGGAACTTAGAACCAAAGAACAACCAGTTTGGCGAAGAATCCGAATGGAACAACAGCTTCAAGTATCTAATGAAACTACAATGGAGGTATGTACATTCCCACCAAATTCTCCTCTTGATTTTCTTCTACATTTTAACAGGTTCCTTTTAATTTTTCTCAGAGCAAGCCATCTTCAAACAACAAAGAAGATTTAAAAGTGCCTAAAGTTGAAAGCAGTGGAATCAAAGAAATTGATGAAGGTCTGTACTGGCCACTTTCAAGGAAACCCTACGCTGATATGATTATCACTAAGACTGCTGTCAATCCCCCTTATGGCATGGTATTAAAAGCTTCTTTTCTTTATCTTTTATTCAAGTATACTTTTAACTCTTTTTATGCAAGATTTAGGAGCTGTCTTTGGTATGAAGAAAAATGTTTTCTAATGTTCGGTTAGCTTAAAAGTTTATTGATAATTCACGCTCATTGTCTTCTTCCTACGCCAAACACCACCCACCCCATCTCCTACCCAGCCCCATCACGCCCGTCCCCATACCCCTACCAAACACCCTCACCCTACCCGTTAGGAAATTGTTGTATTATTTGGCAATGAAACACCAGAAAATAAGTATGAAAATCACTTATTTTTCAAGAATATTAGTAATATTTTCCTTCAAACAGAACATACCCCTAGACGTTGTCGGTTCTATGTTATGGTTTATTGCAAGGTGTGAGATTTAATTTGAGTCCTACATTAACCAAATAGGAGGCTAATGTAGGGTTTATTTAGCCTTTGAGCTTCCCTACCTTTTTTTTTTTTTTGATCAAGTAATAAATTTTATTGATGAAGGTCATTAAAAGCCCGTATACAAGGAGTATACCAGATAATAGAAAACCTTACAAGATAAAATGTTTCTCCCTGGTTGCAACCACAGCTGAGACATATGAATTGAATACCCTTCTTATTGGGATTACTTTGTGCATCAAAGTTTGAAGCGCATATTTTTATGAAAGCACGGAGCGATAGTCCCTTGCTTTGCATTGCTTAAATTCACGAAACGATGGCTTTTAATAACACCGGTTCCAGAATATGTATTTAACCCTCTCTGTGCTTGTGTTTTTATATATATACCCAAGGTTAGAGCCGGAACCCGTGGTTTTTACATTGGATCTGACTCTGATTTTATGAATGTTGACAGTATTTACCCAGAAAATTGAGCAAAGAGCTTCCTCCTGCTGGAGCCCCTGCAGTCCTTACCTATGGTCGAAAAAGCTGGGATATGTTCTTCTGTGGATCCAATGCTAATGGTAGATTTAGCCCTTCTGAATGGAAAAGATTTGCGGAGGATAATAATCTGAAGGTGGGGGATGGGCTTGTGCTTGAACTCTCAAAATGCAGCACTAGCAAAATACATTTCAAAGTAATGATTCTCAGAGGTGATTTCCCTTCTGAATTGCTGCCTGAAGATGAGGGTGTAAACCCTGCCAACCCAATTAACATATAGTTAAAAAATTCTAACTGTAGGAAGTTGTAGGTTAATTACAAGTGTTTGAAACCATGTTTAGTCAATTTTATTTTCTGCAAGATACTTCCTGCAGTTTTCCTAGTTTACCTTAGGTGGATGCAGACTCTGTTTAGAAGAATGTTTTTCGATTTGTTTCTGTGTTTGTATTTTGTCTAAATATTGATTGTGTGACTATCTTCTGTTTGTGTCTAAAGGATTACACACAATCCAAGAAAATATAATTCGTTCAGGGTCTAACCGTATTTGTTTCACTAGTCGACAATACAATTACATGTATAGAACACGAACGGTAAAGATTAGACCACAGTCTAAGTCGTACTTGGTTACAGAAGATGTTCCAATTCGTATAGGAGATCACTCTAGCGACCTAGAAAAAAAAATTTCAACTCTTGGTCCTGTCAAGTATGATAAAGATGGTCAAGGGTCCAAATATAATGTCCAACTAACATTCGAGGACGAATGTTTTAACAAAGAAAGAATATAACGTTCCTCAAAATTTTTATGTTTTAGGACATTTTCATCATGAAAAATAATCTCAATAAGCTTGATTTGTGTGTCATAGCATGATCGTAGAATAAAGTATATCATGGAAGGATGTCATAGTATTAATCATGAGTTAAAAGTGGAGCAAGAAATCATAGAATGCTAAAATTTGAAGCTAACTTAAAGTGGTCAAAATCTAAATGGCAATTTATTGTAAGCCTATAAGTTATAAAAGATATAATGGGCCTAGCCCACCTAGGCACTTAAAAGTGACGTGGGTTTGAAACCAAGAATCCTTACGAGTAGCACCAACAATTGAGATAAGCTTATTCCAGATAAATCATAGTAAATCAAGAGCAGACTATTGATTCTTCCATTCAAAAAGTTACATGAAGACGTCATATAAGATTCATAAAAAGAGGTAATCTTTTTAAATTTACTTCAATTATGTTATTGGGATAAGGATATTAGAAATTTTGAACTAGAAACACTATTTAATACTTGGAGTAAACAAGCCCTGGAATCTTGAGTTTAGGGAAGTTATGGGTTTGATTGGAGAAGAATACAAATAGTACCATGAAAGTAAATTGCTTATCCTATATTGAATTATTACACGAATCAAAGTGTTGAGGATAGCATGTAAAATATTATAATTAGAAGTTGAACATAAAGTTTTTAATTGAGGAAAAAAAAAAAAAGAAAGACGAAGACTTCGAGAATTTTGGAGATTGATTTTGACTTGTTCATTGTAGTATTTGGTTGTTGAGTCCACAAGGAGTGGAGCTTACATTTAAGCTTGAGGAGATATTGAGGTGGGTTGATATAACCTTTTACTAAAGAGGTTTTACTCACAAAATTCCGCCTATAAAGTATTTGATAAAATGCTTTAAAAAGCTAATATGTGTTTAATTAGAGCGAGAGAGTGCAAATTAACTAAACCCTCTTCTAATTAACGTTCAAGAGTTTATCATGGAGTTATACACATTTATGTTCATACTTTGTTATATTTAATTTATGTGATTTTATATATATCAAGTTTCATGAATTAAAGAATTATATTGAATAATCCCTTCATATATTCATGTCATGTTTTATTCAAGAGTATTATGGTTTATGTTCATGGATTATATATTGGACCCTAAAGTGGTCAAGTAAAGTTTTATATAAATATTTTGGGAGTTACCTTGAAATTCTGAGAAGGGCTTCGTGACTATTAGTGGTTAATGTTGATCCCGAAACTACTCGTGCCAGAGTGAGATCTAGAATAATATTGCCTGACACGGCCAAGGCACCAAACGCAGCATGCTATCACCTGGAACTGTGTGGCGCCACAGTGAAGGGGCATATTCGATCGGGAGGGGATCGAACTCGTGCCGATCACACGGTGACTTTATGTATTCAGGTTATGTCATCGTTAATTGGTACTCCCCCAAAAAAGTAAAGAAACGATATATATATATATATATATATATATATATATTTATGTTTAAAGTTCAGGATTTTATTGTTTCAAGTTATTTCAGTTATCTTTAAATATTTTGTGTTCTCATAATTTTAATGAATCATTTCAAGTTTCTTTTAAAGGTCTCATTCCCGCTTTAGAAGGGGCCGTTGAGACTCACTGAGTATCGCCGTGATGTACTGACATTCTCTTCATGGGAACCTACGTCAATGTAGGTGCAAGTTTTATAGGCAAGCAGGCTAAGGGCTAGGATATCCCCCACTACCCAGTTGATTGGTGAACTCTGCATTTGTTCGTGTAGATTCTTTCATTCTCACTCTTTCTTATTATTAGTAGTAGTGTCAGGTATTAATTCTTAAAGGCTTCATAGACAGTCTAGCAGTTGGGTGTGGTTGTCCATTTTGCATGGTTTTGCATAGAACTAAATAAAGTTATTTATTTTATTGATACAAGGAGTAATATTTCAAGATTAATTTATTGAAATTCTATTTTAAAGACTGCGTTATCTCCATAGCATGACAAATAGAAGATCATGGACAAGTACAAAGGGTTCGCTCGGTCAATTTCAGGTACCGAGTGCCGATCACAGCTAGTTCAGAAAATGGGTCGTGACAATCACCAATGTCTTCTTAGAAATCTACCATAGTAGTTCTTGCATAGAAGAAAAGAGAGTGAGTTTTTCAGTTATAAGGAAGAAAAAGGGAAAAGCCTTCTGCTTTTCTTTTGTCTGGAATAATACGCAGATTACTTGGGAGTTCCTAACTGATTAGGACTTCCTTTTTATTGTTATCAAAAGACACAACTCTTTAAAAGAGTTTCCTAATGGTTGTGTCTTTTCCTTCTTTTTGTTTATGAAGTAATATACTATATCACAAGTATATATATAATTATATATTTGGACATGGATACAGCTTGACCCACATGGGTGCCCCAAGTCCAATTTCAAACATCTCACACTCACACATAATGGATCAACTCTCATTCCCAATCTGTAACATCCATACATAACGACTAGACCGTGTGACCAGTGCATACTTCGAGAGCTCAGTTGCTATACATCTGTTAGGAATATATAGCATCTCGATTAACGGAACCTTGGAGTAGATTGTAGTATGCAATACCCTAGATCATTTATCACATTCACATATCTCGCAATCTCTTTGTAATAGTTTGAGTTCATCATTATGTTCTTCTCTCAAAGACAAACATAAAGGGTACCAATGAACACAATTAATGTGATAATACTCATCAATGATCCTCCTCATCTCAAGAATCTCTTAATCTCAATCTAACTTGTTTTTCTAGAAATGTCTCGCCAGACCGAATCATCCATGATCTATAGGCAACACCCTAAAATAACAAACACCAAATTGAATCTCGAGAAACTGGTCAAAGTAATGAGGGTACAAAGAAAAAGAAAATTACTCATAATTTTTGGGGCTTCACACGATAAACAAGTAGAGATTAAATTTTTATCGCCCGTAGGTCACTTTATGTATACGTGGTATGAATCACGTACCACAGTATTAATTCCTTTCCCGTGGAGCGTATGTCTTTCACAAATTAAATACTGTGCAGATGATCGTTCAGACAACTCATGTCTAACTTTGAGTTCACATATCTACTCATACATTTTATCTTTCAGAACTCACATCTGGCATTAAGACAAACTATCATATTTAATCAAATATGATTAACCATAAACCAAATGACATTCATATTATAAACTTCAAGCTCTCTATTATTATCACTTCTCATAATAATAAGTTTATAATTGTCTCATCCCTATTAGTCACCTAGACAATAGAGGCGATTGCCTGTGTGAATAGGCCAACCTTTTTGTCTGTCCAACATACTTCAACTTTATGTACTAAAAATAAAAACATTTTATGTATATATGAATCAACAAGATTGACTAATTTAGGCTGCAATTACATTAACTTCAATAATGTAGTTTGATGTGAATATGCCTGGGAAAAGTTAAAATATATATACATCAATATCTACGCAAACTCAATGCCTTCAACATATCACTATTAAGCACCAAATGCTATGAGTCGCATTATCAGATCTACTATTATATAGTGTGTAGAGATGTATTTCATGTTCACTTTTCTATGTACAACTATGTCTCGAATGAATTTATATTTTATATTAATATGTTGTCTTTCAACGATGCTTGGGGCCTTTTCGTGTAAGCTCATTGAGACTTGATATCACACTTGATTGTCACTAATTCTATAGCACTATCCAACACACCCAAAGTTATCATAAAGACGTTTAAGCTAAATAAAGTCTTGCAAAGCTGCTGAATATCTAAATCATGCTTTGTAAATAAGGCGAATGATTATTCTTGATATTCAATAATATGCACATCCCCATGGTTTAGCAAGAAGGACATACTTAGATTTGGGTTCTCTCATTTAAATCTCATTCTCAATCATCGTAAGTATAGCCTTTGAGTCGTAGATCCTTTCATTTACATTACAAGGATAATCACATGTGCCTTTGAGATACCTCAGTATCCTTTAACTGCTTTCCAGTATTCTTTTTCTAAGTTAGATTGATATCTGCTAATTAGAATAGCAGATATCAAGCTTCATGAGACAAATCAAATTCTTGTGGATTCACGAGGACACATCCTCCCACTTGAAACTTCACCTCTAGAAATAGGAGTATTAAAGGATTTGCACTATTGCAAATTAAATCGTTCAAAAAAATTTCTTAATAAATTTCTTAATGTAAGATTTTTCTAAAAGAGACAACAATCCATTCGAACGATCTCTTGAAATCTGAAGTTCAAGAATTCACCCCTATTTTTTTCTACATTACGTCTTTCGTGTATTTTGAGAATCTCATTTGTTCCCAATTACGCTATGACCCATAAGTAGATCAATCAATTCCAACTCATGGTTTGATTTCACTAACTCCATTTCATGTTCTATTGTTCTAGGTACTTATCCTTAGCAGGGTATTTAAGAGCCTAATTTCTCTTTCGTTGCTCTTATTCATCTTGCGGAGTAACTATATATGTTTCCCCTTCGATCTCAAATCGGCTCTGGGGAAGGCATAGATGACTCATTCGTCAAGTTTGAGATCGATAAATTGACTTATCCATTGATAGTTACTCCCACTGGGACCATCAATATTAAATGGATTCTCTTTTTGGACAATATATTGGTGTTTATTGGAACATATCTATTATCACCAAATATAACTGTCACTCGAATCCATTTAGCGTTAATAGCGGAAGCAATTTGGTCCACAGTTTCATAAAAAGACAAGTCTTGGCCTATCTCACCCTACTTTAAAAAAATTATTAGCTAATAAATAAGTAACATCATGTAATCCAAATTCAGTTACAACACCACTATCTTGTCCACATATGAACACATAAACTTTGGACTAAAATAGTATCACTGAAAGATACATGTCCTTCCCATTGGAACTAGTTTTTCATTTGAAAAAAAAATATTTATGTACAAAAACGGCACAAGCACAATAGTTAAAAAAAAGAAGGGGTTATCATCTATCCATAACTTATATGGAATATGAGTAACTGAGTTAGAACAATTTCATTGGATCACATATGTCATAATGTATCAACTACAATGGAATATAATGCCACTGTCAGGAGACGTTATAGACAGAGTCTCTAGAGCGTCTTGCCCTTTTAGGACATACTGGATATTATTGTCGCCTTCAACACTTTTTTTAAACTCGGAAAAATATTCTTATAGCAGTTGACATATTGATATAAACTAATATAAACTTATTGAGACAACTACGCACTTTTTAAGAGCCTAAAAATCATAACATACTAATCCTTAAAATAATTAGACTATGTTAAAATTTATTTCTTATTAGATCCAGAATCAAAATTTCACTATGTTCCCATCATCATCTGAAGGAATACATACATGCATATATCACAAATCTATACTAAATAGATTGTTTAAACATAAACTGAGAACTTACTTGTTGTTCTCGTAAGCGGAAGCGGTAGGATCTTGAACCAATGCTGGAATTACTGGTCGTTGGTAGTTGTCACGTGCTTGACAGATCAACTCCTTTATCCACAGTCTAAACACCTAGTTATTTGAGAGAGAGATAGGAAGAACAGCTGTATAGAAAAGTCCGTTCTTTTCATAGTGTATTACTGTCTTATTTATAGCTTATATGAAGTAGTTGTCCTCTTATAGGACTCTACTAGGTAATTATTTATTTACCATGATAAGCTTTAAGAGCACCCCTTATGGGTGGACTCTTAACAGATAATTCCAACATCTCCCACTCACACATAATGAGAGTGCTCTTATAATATGAGAAACATATTCTCATCTCATCTCTACAAATATTCATACAGTGAAATAGACCGTGCGACCAGCATACTGTGAGAGCTACGTGCTATACATCTGTTAGGAGTATATAGCCTCTCGTCGAGTACAAACCTGCAAGTAGATTATAAAGTATGCAATACCCTAGATCATATGAATCACATTTTGATATCCTCTCAAAATCTCAAATATCATTTTTATGTATTCACAATTATAACTCATAAGTTATAACTGGTGCACCTGTGAATACAAAATTAATGATATTCCTTTAATGATCTTCCTCTTCTCACGATTCTCTTAACATTAGCTCAACTGCTTTTCTAGATATGTCCCGTCAGACCGCATCCATTTTCATGGTCTTTTGGAAACACACTAAGATAGCTAACATTAGACTAAGTCTCAAGTATCTGATCGGAGTTACTGAGGGTACATAATTTGAGCCAGCATAAAGGCTCTGGGTCTCACGCAACAGTAAGTTGAGATCAAACTTATGTTAACCCAAGGTCGACATTAGCACACATGGTATGAAACATGTGCTACAACATTTTTTTCCTTTCCTTAAGGAGCGTATGTCTTTATAAATAATGTTGTATAGATGAAATTCAGACACTATATGTATCTAAATTCGAGTTTCTTAAACTCACATCTAGCTCACTAAGTAGACTAGGAGCCTGTTTGGGTGGGCTTATAAGCAGCTTATTTTAAGTGGCTTATAAGTCAAAAAGTGACTTAAAAGACATTTTTTGAGAAGTTAGGATTTCCTAACTTCTCAAAAGTGGCTTTTAAGCCATATATGACTTATAAGCCCAAAAATTTTTAAGTTACCAAACATATATTAATGGGCTTGTAAGCTTATAAGTCACTTTTAAGCTCACCCAAACGGGCTCTAGGTGAACATCCTTTCACCTTAATAACCTTATGTTATTATTTAAACGACTGTATTGATTTTAAGCATATCGCTCTCAAATTATCCATTTGATAATTTTTCTTAAAATCAAGTCTCATCTCCACTTATCACCAAGATAAGGAGGCGGTTGCCTGTGTGAGAAGGCCAACCTCTTGTCTACCCGACATACTAAAATATAATTGAAGAATATACTAAACACTCAATAAATCATGAATATGTATGTAAGTAAATCAACTTTATTGATTATCAAATAACATAGTTTTGTGAACAACTGGAAAAACAAAGAATAATACAAAATCACTCAAAGTCTACGCAAGCCTTGAGACCTAGTGTGTCTCACTGTGACGTTCCCTAAAATTTCTAAGTTTTAGGACACTTATTGGCTTGAAAAATTATTTACGTAAAGTCGTTTCATATATTATGGCAAGGTCCGAATATGAAGTGTATGGTGAAGATAAGTTAAATAGTTATCATGAATGATGTGTAAATATTTAAATGTATGTAAAGTGGAGGAAGAAATTGTAAGAGGTGCCAAAAGTTAAAGCCGACTTAATATAGGTAGAGTTTACATTAAGTTGGCTACTTAGCCAAGTTACCCAACATACAGGCTAGTCAAAACAAATTCCTATAAGTAAATAGTATTAAAATATTAAGGAAAGGGAGAGCAACACAACCTTAACTTATTACTTGGTTTCGGCAGACATAAGGAATTAAGATTCCTCCGTATACAACTACTCCCGTCATCAAAAATCGAAGCTGTGAACATTATTTTTCCCAATTCAATCTTCAAGTTAACCTAAAGGTGAGTCTTTTCTACGCATCAATGAAATTATGTCACGATTATCTACAAGAATTTAACATCTTTATAGACAATACTTAATAAGAAAATTCCCAAAAACCTAGAAAGTTTAGAATATGAACTAGAGTTCTTGAATTGGGGAAAAAATTGAAACTTTGGAATTGATTACGTAAATTGGTGGCTGTAGTTGTTGGGTGACGTGAAGTGCGTCTATTGGAGCTACGTATAGGCTGGAGGAGTAATCGAGGTGAGTTGAGATATACACTTTCTAAGGTGCTTTTCTCACGAAGTGCATGTCTTTAATGTATTTGATAAATTGCTTTAGAGAAGTTAATGTACGTTTGATTGGAGCGGGCAAACGTTCATTATCCATTAATGTTTCCAAGTCGTTCTTTAGTATCAAATATCTAGAAATATGTTTCATAGCTTCCTTTACATCCCGATCATATATCCTTACTTGAGTACAATTTCATGAGATTATTTATGTTATTCTATGATTATTATTAAATGATTCAAGATTTATTTGTGTTTGAAAGCTAATGAAGCTATGATGAGATTTTAAATGAAAGCTTAAGTGCAAATTGGGGTCTTTGGTGCCAAGCAATAATTTTAAATATTTTTGGGAGCTACCTTAAATTCTGAGAAGGGTAAACTTGTTCGTAGCCATAGTCGGGCTGCGGAGCGTGACCATAGTCGGGTTGCGTTTTACCCCGAAACTACCATGACAGGGTAGGTATGTGCCATAGTCGGGCACTATGTTATATTGCCATAGTCGGGCAATGAATGCTAGCGTGTCAGACTTTGAACTGTGGGACGCCACAGGGATTAGAAAGAGAAAGAAAGAAAAGATGTCAGATTTGAGTGGTACTCCCTAAAGAAAGAAAGTATAAGCTATTTTACAATATTTAAGAGTTTATTTTGCTCTAATGTTTCAGCTGTCTTAAAGCAAAGTTTACGCATTCATGTTTTATTAACTCTCGTTCCGGCCTTAGTGAGGGAGTCGATGATACTCACTGGGTGACGAGCGATTCGTTACTCACGTTCCTTTTTCTTGGAACCTACGTTGGCTTCGTCAACGTAGACGCAGGTCACAGAGGCGATCAGACTACAGGCTAGGACTCTCCCTCACATCCTTAGTTGTTGGTGAGCTCCGCTTTGATTTCAGTGGAGACATATTTATTTTCCTTACCAGTTCCTTCATTTAGTTTATTTATACAATTGAGTATTGCCGAGGGTTTCATGTCTCGTGCAGTACGACAGTCTTCCAGTTTTAGAGGCTTCATAGACAATGAGTTAGAAGGGTTATGGCGCACATTTTAAGACTTAGCGCTTAAAGTATTTTAAAGTTATATTGACTATTTATTATAAGATGCAGAGTTATTATTTATTTAAAATTATTATGAGTTTTTGAAAGATGTATGAAAAGTTTAGCAGGTCTGGTTCACCTGGCCCCCAGGTGCCGTGTCATAACTCGTTCAGAAAACGGGTCGTGACACTCACAAATGCATCTCTAGCTAAAGGCTTGGTCAATAGGTCTGCTACCATATCTTCTGTATATATTTTCACCAGGTTCAACCCCTTGCGTTTATACATGTCTCTTGCATAGTTATACTTGATATCTATGTGCTTAGTATCACAATGATGCTTAGGATTCTTGGTTGCATCAACTGCAGCCTTACTATCACAGTAGACCAACACTGGTTCATCATCAGTGTTACCCAACAAGCTTTTGAAGAGCCTATTCAACCAAACAGCTTCTTTTGTTGCTTTTGACAGAGCCACATATTCGGCTTCCATCGTGGATAGTGCTACACATGATTGCTTCTTACTCTTCCATGATATGGCACCATTACTAAGTAAGAAGACATATCCTGAGGTAGACTTCCTCTCGTCTAAATCTCCTCCATGATCAGCATCAGTGTATCCAACTAATCGCAAATCTTTGCTGCCTTGATAACAAAGTGCGTAGTCAGCTGTTCCTCTCAGATATCTCATGATCCTCTTTACTACTTGCCAATGTGCCGGATCTGGATCGGATTGATATCTACTTACCAAGCCAACTGCTTGACAAAAATCAGGTCTAGTACACACCATAGCATACATTAGACATCCGACTGCACTTCTATAAGGCACTCGCTTCATCTTTTCTGTCTCTTCAGGAGTCTGAGGACACAAATGATCTCCCAAATTATGGCCTTTGCTGATAGGAGTGTCAATTGGGTTGCTATTCTGCATATTAAATCGTTCAAGAATTTTCTTAATGTAATTCTATTGAGAGAGATACAATAGTTTCTTAGGACGATCTCTTGAAATGTTGATTCCAAGAATATATGCAGCTTCACCCATATCTTTCATCTCAAATTGAGACGACAACCAGGCCTTTACCTCGTTTATTAACTCCTTATCATTTCCAGCTATAAGTATATCATCTGACATACAATGTCAGAATTACAAGCTTATTTCTTGATCTCTTGGTATAAACACAATGGTCTTCATCAACCATAGTAAAACCATTGGATATGATCACATTTTGAAAGTGTATATACCACTGCCTTGAAGATTGTTTGAGGCCATAAATAGACTTCATAAGTCTACAAACCTTTTGTTCGTGGCCTTTTTCAATGAAATATTCGGGTTGTTCCATATAAATTTCTTCATCTAATTCTCCATTGAGAAAGGCAGTCTTTACATCCATCTGATGTAATTCAAGATCTAAACTTGCTACTATAGCTAGAATCAGGCGAATCGAGTTAAATCGCACAACATGTGAGAAAGTCTCTTCGTAGTCTATTCCTTCCTGTTGTGTATAAATTTTCGCCACCAGTCGAGCCTAGCCTTATATCTCTCAACTGTGCCATCAGCCTTGAGCTTAATTTTGAGAACCCATTTGCTCCCAATAGCTTTGCGTTCTTTTGGGAGATCAACTAGTTCCCAGACTTTGTTGACTCTCATTGACTCCATTTCATCTTCCATTGCTTTTATCCATTTTTCCTTAGAAGGGCATGAGAGAGCCTCTTTTGCATTTTTAGGCTCGTTTTCTACTTGTAAGAACAACATAAAAAGTTCAGCACCTTCGACAACAAATCGTCGGCGGGGAATCTTTTTACGTAAACCACGTCCTTTTTGTGATTCTTCTTCGTTGTTCCCATTTGGATCAACATTGCTCTCACTTGGATCAAGAACATCTATCCTGCTCCCACTTGGAACAAGATCAGTGACCATCTCGCTCCCACTTGGAACAAGATCCATTTGGTCACTGTTTGATGTCAAATGATTACTTACATTCGCATTCGATGATGAAGGAGGTTGTTGATGTGAAACTAATTCATCATTAGTTAAATTTCTCCCACTCGAATGAAGTGATCTTTGTACATTTTGATCCTCTATCTCAAACAAGGTTAGGTCTTGACCTACCTCTCCCTTTTTAGGAAACTCATCCTCTAAGAATGTGACATCTCGTGATTCAAACTTAGTTACGCTCCCATTGTCTTGCTAACCTATAAACACATAACCCTTAGAGGTTTCTGAGTATCTTATGAAAATACTCTTCTTTCCTCTCGGGCCTAATTTACCATGTTTGTGTGAAGAATCATGTGTATAGGCAGCGCAACCTCAAGGTCTTAATACACTTAGGTTGGGTGCTCTTCCAGTCCATAACTCATATGGAGTGGTTGTAACTGACTTTGTAGGCACTCGGTTAAGTACATAGGTAGCAGTAAGCAATGCATCACCCCAATAACTAATTGGGAGGTTAGCTTGTACCATCATTGACCTAACCATTTCTAGAAGCGTCCTATTTCTTCTCTCCGCAACGCCATTTTGTTGTGGAGTAGTTGGGATAGTCAACTGATGAACAATTTCCTTTCCATCACATAATTCGTTAAATTGAGTTGACAAGTACTCTCGACCTCGGTCAGTTCGAAGAACTTTTATCTTCTTGTCTAATTGATTTTCCACTAAGCTCATATAGCGCTGGAAACAACTTATTGCTTCTGATTTGTGGGAAATTAAATAGACATAACGAGTGTAGTCATCTATAAATGTGATGAAATAGTACGCTCCATGCCTAGCCCTGACATTCATAGGCACACAGATGTCCGAATGGACTAATTGCAAGGGATACTCAGCTCTAGTCGCTTTACCGAAGGGTTTTCTTGCAGATTTTCCTGCTAGACAACTTTCACAAGTGGACAATTCCACATGTTCAATGCCAGTAAGCAAACCTTGTTTTGCTAACCTTTGCATTCTTTGCTGGCCAATATGACCAAGTCTAGCATGCCATCTGTTTACATCACTATCATATTTATGTGAGGAAGCAAACATAGAAAAACTAGCATTATTATTAAATGAATCATAATCCAAATCCATAATAATAAAACCTCCGGTCACATGACCAAAACCAAATAAAGTTGAACCTAAAGTCAATTTGACAGAATTGTCATGGAAAAATAAGCTAAAGCCAAGCCTAAGCAAAACAATAACAGAAATAATATTTCGTCGAATTCCTGGAGCATAGAGGACATCATGTAGTAGTAGGTGTCGACCACCACGCAAGACTAACTTGCATGTACTGATCCCTTCAACAGCAACCTTATTGTTGTTGCCCACATAAATCCACTTTGTTCCACGTGAAATACGCTGAAACTCCACAAAGGAATTGTGTTCCCTCGTTATGTGGTCCGTTGCTCCCGAGTCTACAATCCACAAAGGATTAGATTCAGTCAAAAACACTGAACTAGAAACACAAAGTTCACTAGTTTGAGTTTTGTGAAATACCTTTCTAGGAGGCTCAGAGCAATCGTTAGCATAGTGACCCTTTTTGTCACAGTTAAAGCATTTCACCTTTGCAACATTGACACGTTTGGGATGTTTGTTATTGCCTTGTTGTTCTGCCCTTGCTCTTTTAGCAGGCTGAGACTGAGTTGGTCCTCTTTTCTTAACACAATTCTTTTTCTTTGAGCCACATTTGGCCTTAGAGGATGTTGCCATTTGCAACTCAGTTGTTGGCTTAGATGCCTCAAGCCGATCCTCTTCAAGCTCAAGAGATCTCCGGACATCTTCCAGAGTCTTGATTAGTTGATTGTGGGTCAAATGCATCTTCATATGATCCTAAGAATTAGGTAAGGACCGTATGACAGCTTGAACTTGTTGCTCATCGGTCAACACATGACCAGCATCTTTTAAGTCCCCAATCATGTTTGTCATAAGCCTCAGATGAGTTCTCACTGAATGTTCTGGGCGCTTCTTGTATGAGTCAAACTTGATTGTAGCCTTTCAATAGAACATGTACTAAACCTATTCTTCAAAGCAACCCAAAGACCCATAGCTCTTTGGTGATCCTTAAATTCCCTTAAGATATCATCATCTAAGGTGCTCAGCAACGTAATGCGAGCCAAGGAGTCTTTCTTTTTCCAAGCGTCATAAGCCGCACGGTCACGGCTATGCTGAGCCGTGGTGTCTTCCTCAGGCTCATCCATGGTGATGTTAATTGCCTCCAGAGCTTCTTGCTCTTCTAGCACATATTGAACTTTTAAGCTCCAAGTCTCATAGTTGTCACCTTTGAGTTTCAACCCTTTGTTGAGCTCAACAACAATGTTCGTAGCAGCAGTAGACATTTTCTTTTAACAAAATAAAAAAATATAGTGAGGATCTAAAGAAGGAATTATTTAAACGCAAGTACTATGTTCATCATACATATTTGGACAATAAGCACTAAGTTGATTAAGTTAATAAACACATATATTAATAATGGAGTCGAAAATTCACTATGTTCCCAGTCGTCGTCCAAAAATTAACTACATGTAAATTAACCTAGTCAACTACTTAGCTTAATGTCTAATCATGTTTAAAACAACATTTTGTTTTCATGATCTTATAATCCCTTATGGATCTAAGTTAACAAATTAACTTAAACTTTATTATAAATTTTATTTAACATTTTAAATAAAATAAATCAAATGTTAAACTAATTAACATAAATGTGTTCATTAAACTAATTAACAAATATATTAAATATTAAACTAATTAATATTTTAAACATGTTAAACAATTTAACAATAAAGATAAAAAATTTAGCATTAAACTAACTATCACTTCATGCAATTGTTAAACTAATTAACAAATATTTACTTAATGTTAAACTAATTAACATTTCATGCGAATGTGATATTATAACATTTATATTTATATCAAGAAAAAAAATATATAAATACTAAATTTATATAAAAAAAAAACAGGCCCTCTAAGCCAATTTTCATATACTGAACTCTGAAAGTAAAATTTAGAATGAGTTTTTATATTCTTTAATATGTCAGTAGGCATAACAGTAAAAAACAAGAATTATTTTAAGGCGCTGCTCATTTGATCTCTACATTTATTAAAAAGGATGAACAATTCATACACGTAATAAAACATTATAATAATGGGCGTATCCCAAACTCATAAGGCTGCCCATTAATAGGTGAGCAATGCAGGCCTAGAACTGTAGTGTTTTTTAAAGTGGGCCTTTTGCTCCAATTTCTAAACTACACTAGTAAGAATATACTTGAAGAGAAAGCCCTAGTTTATCTTCTTCTTCTCCTATTAAATAGCAGCAGCCAGCCTCTTGAACAAAAATTATATATGTATTTTTCTAAATTTGTATTCTACCATTACATAACAAATTGGAGAGGGAGAAGCCATTGCTTCTTGGCCTTCTTCATATCAAACAACATGCCGTAGAGGAAAAAAAAATTGGAAAAACCCATTGGTCTCCGTCATTTTTTTTTTTGGGTTTAAAGCATTGGCTGTTTTGTTCTTGTGGTGCTTCTCACCGGAGTTTGATGGTGGCGGGCAGTGTTTTCGCAGCAGAGAAGGATTGTTATTCTAGGACTAATCTAGAGAGAAAAAAAATTCGCAATTTTACATCAGCCATGGCCATGGATCACGAAGCTCCGCCAATTTATTATTCAATTCTGTGTATGATTGAAATACAAGTATATAGGACTGTTCCTTTTTTTGTTTTTGATGGCTGATTTTGCTTTTTTAAAAAAAAAAAAAAAAATTCTGCCATAGCATATGTTGGGTATTGTTTAGTGTTCTTCGTAGAACTTTTCCGGAGGCCTTTGGCAGCGTGTCAGTTTATTTCTTTAAAAAAATAGCTTCTGTATTAAGTGCATATACATATATATGACTTTGTGCAAACTAATTGCAAAGTAGATTAACTAGAAATACTATACTAGTTATTTTAAATTTCATACGTACAAACAGATTAATAGTATGAAATTTATTGACCATCTGATACCAATGAAGGAATACATACATGCATATATCACAAATCTATACTAAATAGATTGTTTAAACATAAACCGAGAACTTACTTGTTGTTCTCGTAAGCGGAAGCGGTAGGATCTTGAACCGTGGCTGGAATTACTGGCCGTCGGTAGTTGTCAAGTGCTTGACGGATCAACTCCTTTATCCACAGTCTAAACACCTAGTTATTTGAGAGAGAGATGTGAAGAAGAGCTGTATGGAAAAGTCTATTCTTTTCATTGTGTATTACTGTCTTATTTATAGCTTATATGAAGTAGTTGTCCTCTTATAGGACTCTATTAGGTAATTATTTATTTACCAGGATAAGCTTTAAGAGCACTCCTTATGGGTGAACTCTTAACAGATAATTCCAACATCATCCAAATTCTAATATTCAATAAATCTAAAATAATCAATTATCAAAAGAACTCTTGTCTTAAATTTCTTTAAATCAAGACTAAATAACTACAGATTCTTTAATATACTAGATTCACGTACGTGCGTTGCACGTGGTTTTCACTTCTATTAAAAAGCATGGTTGTATTTAAACTATATTAATTAGTTCAAAGAGCTTACGATTCTAAACAATTCAAACATGAGTGTTTTGGCGTGCTAAATCTATGTATGTTAATAATTGTTAATAAGTGCAAAGTGCCAATATGTTTCCCGGAAGTATTGTATAGAAATATCCATAGAATGTACCAGAAAAAATTTATTAAATAGTATTTATCTAAACTACCATTGTCGGATCGATTCTACTCAGAACAATTGCATATCTTTCGAACCTGCGTGAACCAAGACTTTATTTTAGTCTGGGCTATGGTTTTCACGTCTATTAAAAAGCGCGGTTGTATTTAAAGTATATTAATTAGTTCAAAGAGCTTACGATTCTAAACAATTCGAACGATGAGTGTTTTGACGTGCTAAATCCAAGTACGTTAATAATTGTTAATAAGTGCAAAGTGCCAATCTGTTTCCTAGAAGTATTGTATAGACAAATATCCATAGAATGTACCATAAAAAATCTATTAAATAGTATTTATCTAAACTACCATTGCCGCAACAATTCTACTCAGAACAATTGCATATCTTCCGAACCTGCGAGAAGCAACACTTTATTTTAGTCTCGACTATATTACATGTAAATATATTTAGTAAGATATGTTATATTGTATCTCACCTAATATCTCTTTGTAGACGATGTTCTTGGTATATGTTCCTTTGCGACGCTTCGGCTGTTCTGTCAAGATCAATACTCTTGTTGTTGACATTGAAATTTCTCTTGATAGTGCGACATATAGCTGTCCATGGGAGAATACATGTTGCGGCAAGTACAGTAAAACATTGGGGATTGTTTGTCCTTGCGCTTTGTTTATTGTCATGGAAAAACATAAGCGTACTGGAAACTGTTTTCTTATAAATTTAAAAGGGTAACCTTCATTTTCTGGTGGAGAAAGTTGGATTCTGGGAATAAATACAATCTTGGAAGCATTTTGGCCCGTAATTATCTCAGCTTGTATAACGTTGCTATCAAAACCCCTGCATATCATTCTTGTACCATTACAAAGGCCGTTTGATGGATCCAAGTTTCTTAGCAGCATGATTGGTGCATTCTTTTTCAAAACCAGCCTGTAAATGAAAATAGATAAATTTCGTTAGGTTATTCTATTAAACTGTGAGCGATAACTTTATCATATCCATTGGGTACTGTAGAAAAGGTTCCTATTGAACAAAATTATAATTTAGTAAGGTAATATCAAATTTAAGTTAAAAACTCTTTTATTGAATCAGTGTACTTTTAAATTTTCAAGGCAAATAAAAGTGTTTCTCTACTCGTGAGTTAAATCCGCAACTTTACTGGGGTAGGCAAATATATCGATGAATTAAGGTAGTTAACTATTAATTTAAATTAGAATCTAATAAATAAATGAGGTACAAAGATGGGAATATGTTTAGTTTAAAACTCTTCTGTATAGTTATGCAACATTTTGAAGGGTTAAAGCTAATTTATTACTTGTACTTCTTTCCTTACAGAGTGGATATGTTTGAGGAAGAACTAATCTTAGAACTCCCACCAGAAAAAAGGGATGAACCAGAATATTTGGGTGAGTCATGAATGACAGAAAGAAAGTTTGTGGCCTGGACCTTGAAAATTTATTTATTAAGTGCAGTGTAGTTGTTGATTTCTTCAAGCTTTTAGTTATTGTTACTGGTATGAAATTTTATTATTTCATACTAACTTATTAATATATAGCTATAATGTGCCAGATAGATGGAAGGAGTGTTTAGTGTGAAAAGTTAAGAGAGTAATAAATGGAATAGACAGTGAGTTCTACAATCCTAATGAAAATACTGTATTATCAGCATGAAATGGGTGGAGTTACTGCTCATAGCTAAATAAGTAACACTTGAAGATGAAAGTGGTATGGTTAAGTGCAGTGACATTAGAACTAAGAATTTGTGCGGTTGTTTAAAATAATGTAAAAATGAAAAAACGTCAGTTTGATGACAAACCTGTGTGGGGGAAGGCCATTTGATGTTAAAGTATTCAAGTACTCTTCTTGATAGTAGTTATTTGTATCATCCTCTGCAGAGTCAAAACTAACATATGTTCTGCTTTCACCCGGAAACTTGGCAATTAGCATTTCATTCAGTTGATCAACGTATTCATTTCTGCTAGCTAGGATAGCCCTTTCAGTCATGTATTTTGCGCAACTTGCCTTGTCATGTAATGAAGGGAATACTTCCCTTATCAAGCAATCTTCAGCATTATTATCACCGGTTTTTGTGACAACCAATTGTTGTGGAATAAGGACCAAATCATCTTTTATAGTTGGTTCTTCCCCGTTACCAATACGTAGTAGGAGGTCACTAAATGCTGGATCTGTTCTTGCTCTCATATTTCTTGTTAATTTTATTTTTTCCATTTGATGCCATAAGTAAGATTTTACCAAGCATGCATCGACAGTTTCAGCTCGAGTAGATTTAGGAACTACGGGTAGTACCTGACGAAAGTCACATCCGAAGACCATTATTTTACCTCCAAATGGTTGGTTAACATCCATTATGTCTCTAAAACTTCTGTCAACTGTTTCTATTGTTTGACGCTTTGCCATTGGAGCTTCATCCCAGATAATCAACTTGGCTTTTCTTATCAATTTAGCGCCACCACTCTGCTTAGACATATTTGTGATGCTTGTATCATTTGTTTGAAGAGGTATCTCGAATCTAGAGTGTGCTGTACGTTCGCCTGGTAATATTGCTGCCGCTACACCACTTGTTGCCGTTGCTAAAGCTATCATGCCCCTTGATCTAATATTTGCGAGTATTGCACGATACAGGAAAGTTTTTCCAGTTCCTCCTGGTCCATCTACAAAGAACAGCCCTGGTCTGCCAGAATCAACTCTCTGCAATATAGTGTTGAAAGCTTGCTCTTGCTCCGGATTTAGTTTTGATTGTGCCTCAAAATCTTCTGTAGGTATTTTGATCGCTTTTTCTTCGATTATTTCTCTACATTCAGACACATTACTATCATCAAGGGCCTGATCCAGTTTTGGTATGTCATATTTTTCAATGCTTTTGCCCATGCTCTGTAGGAAGTAATTTATGCTTTTAAGTGTGCATTGTAATTGAGCTGTAGGAGAATTGTCATGTGTTCTTCTAAAATCTTCTGATAGGTCTTCATAATATGTGTCCCATAGCTTTCTAACATCCGTTGGGTTACAGTGAACCAAAATAGTTGCGAACAAATTTCGTAGAGCCGAAGGCATTTTAAAGAGGACTGCCTCGCGTAAGCATTCCGCAATGCTATCATCTGATTCTAGCAAGCCTCTTTCTTTAGCAGCTTCTTTAAATGTTCCACAGTTTCTTCCATTAACAGTAAGCAAGTCTTCAAACCCAGTAGGTCCTCTTACATGATTCAACAATAATCTCAAATAATACCTTTCGCCTTCTTTTGGGTTTGCTGCATTAGTGGACAGACAATAATTAATAAATTAAGTTTATCAATTTTTAAATAATGTCGTAACTATAAGATTTCTTACCAGCAACAATTCTACCAATTACTGATCTTGTCTTTCTTTTTTTTCCAGAACTTGCCTTGATGGTCCCAGACATAATATACTGGAAACTCTTTGTACAGGTAAGCTCGTGCTTCACTGTATTTGGAGCATGTCTCAAAGTACTCGGTAAGCATGGTGCGCGTGACATGGTCCCACGCTATAACAGTTTGCAAATTCTGCTTGCTCCAATAGCACACTGAACATATTACAAGTCGTCAGTAGAAAAGTTAACAGGTGAAACAGATTCCAAGTCAAAAGTTCTCAAGAGACTAACAATGATAGATGATTGAACTTCATATAGTAAAAGATTTCAATGAAAAAATTTTAGAATACACCTAAGTCCTTTGTTTATAAGTTGAGTTAAATGTCTGTATAATATGTAACACTTTAAAACAAAATGAGTTTTGCAATAATGTTTTGGATAATTCAAGAAATTACAGCTTAACAGGTTATCCGGTGTACTATGGGAAGGCCAGGGAGTCCATGGAGTACTTCTCCTCTCTTGGTTTTGTTCCCGAAATTGCCATGAATCCGGCAGAGTTCTTGCAGGATTTAGCAACTGGACAAGTAAACGATATCAGTGTTCCTGATGATCTATATCCACCTCAAGGCACATCTGAGCAAGAGAGGGTTGTAATTAGAGTGAGTTTCTAATTTGTACTTGTTCTGATTTGACATTTCTTTGATTTCATTAGAGCTCTTTATGGGACATACTTTCACAGAATTGTGTCTATGGAATTAGTATCTGCAACACAAATACAAAATCCAGTTGGAGCCAAAAGAGAACCATCATGTCTCTAAGGCAGCAGAGCATCTTCAAATGGCCGTTAAAGTAAAGAAAGATTGGACTATATCCTGGTGGGAACAATTCATGATACTGTCAAAGAGAACATACAAGGAGAGATGTAGAGGTAATTTAATTAACTTCATATATAAATGTATGCAGCCTTGGGCTTTTCATGCAATAGAAAAATCATACAGACAATCTACAAGCTGAATAAACCAACAGATAACAATCACACAGTCGTGCAAAGAACTTGAATTTTAGAATACACCTAAGTCCTTTGTTTATAAGTTGAGTTAAAAGTCTGTATAATATGTAACACTTTAAAACAAAATGAGTTTTGCAATAATGTTTTGGATAATTCAAGAAATTACAGCTTAACAGGTTATCCGGTGTACTATGGGAAGGCCAGGGAGTCCATGGAGTACTTCTCCTCTCTTGGTTTTGTTCCCGAAATTGCCATGAATCCGGCAGAGTTCTTGCTGGATTTAGCAACTGGACAAGTAAACGATATCAGTGTTCCTGATGATCTATATCCACCTCAAGGCACATCTGAGCAAGAGAGGGTCGTAATTAGAGTGAGTTTCTAATTTGTACTTGTTCTGATTTGACATTTCTTTGATTTCATTAGAGCTCTTTATGGGACATACTTTCACAGAATTGTGTCTATGGAATTAGTATCTGCAACACAAATACAAAATCCAGTTGGAACCAAAAGAGAACCATCATGTCTCTAAGGCAGCAGAGCATCTTCAAATGGCCGTTAAAGTAAAGAAAGATTGGAGTATATCCTGGTGGGAACAATTCAGGATACTGTCAAAGAGAACATACAAGGAGAGATGTAGAGGTAATTTAATTAACTTCATATATAAATGTATGCACCCTTGGGGTTTTCATGCAATAGAAAAATCATACATACAATCTACAAGCTGAATAAACCAACAGATAACACTCTCACAGTCGTGCAAAGAACTTGAATATTACAGAGGATTCATGGAGATGAACATATATAATCTTTTCCAATGTAAGATTTTAATACTTTATGAAATATTGACTAAGACTTTGAGCTTCTATGAGTATTTAAATTGCCTCTCATCTAACTACTTTGAGTTATCTAATTTCAATAGTTAACAGAAAGTTAGATAGTAAACAATAGTGTATATGGAGTTACCTGTTTGTTTATTCGGGAGGTGCAGTTGAAGACTAATGACTGGAGGTTGCATTTCACTCAGATTGAATTGATAAATTCTCCACATTGCTTCTGGCGGAGACACCCAACGTGCATCCTGAAAGTTCTTAATTTCATCAATGATTCTTTCCCCATCATCGGACTCAATATAAACAGCACACCTATCGTGTCCTTTGTATATATACTTATACAGATACTTTATTGCTTTAACTCCAGAGCAGCATTCTACATTAATGTGACAATTGTATCTACTTAGTAAATAAGGGTTGTACGGCACAACCCACTGATTATCCATTGTCATACCACGAACTTGTGCTGTTTTCCCGTCATTTCTTCTCCTATAAATAGGGTATCCATCTTTCCCTTGTATAGATTTACTACTAAATGCCCGAGGATAATGATTCTTGCATTCACCATCCCTCATGCATGGACTTGTTTGACGGTGTTTTCCACATGGTCCATGCATCATATGCCTGGCAACCAATTCATGTAAAAGTGGATGGTCTTCTTTGTCAGGAAGTTCTGCAGCAATAAACTTGTCATATTGATCTCCCGATGTTATCTTGTGTCCTTGTTCAAGTATTATCAACATGTGTATGTGTGGTAGGCCTCTTTTTTGAAACTCAACAACAAAGACATGTGCCGCAACTGGACCAAATATTTTTTTCTCAAAAATTTGATCTTTTAAGTCTTGTATTTTTGCTCAAAAACTCTAGCCACTAAGTCAGGTCTGTCTTGAGGCAGTTGTCCTTCGCACAGATTTTCTTGGATCTTATCCCAATCAGGATTACAAGTCATTGTGATAAATAGATCTGGTTTTCCAAACTGTTGAACGAGAGCCATTGCATCCACGTATCGACGACGCATATCCCTAGGACCTCCGACGAATGATGCTGGAAGAACTAATCTCTGACCAACTTTATCTCCTCTACATTCTCCAGCCATTATGCTATCCATTATACCTTGCAATATTTCCCTTCTAAAATTTGATTGGTCCAGTCTATAGTATGCAAGTCTTGTTGTTTCTAGCTTGATGTACATGTCAACCACGAATTGTTGCAACAATCGACCACACAATAGTATGATCGACTTTCTCCCATTACGAATTTGTAGTTTGTAGCAGTAATATTCTCTGCAAGACACACATGATTTTGTCTGGTGCGGTACACCTGCAAGTTATATTAATATTTATTACTTTAGGTTAAGGAAATCGGTTGAGATGTAATTTGGTTCGAATAGTTTACCTGAGTTCTCCATGTCGAACACTTCATCAGCAGACATGAAATTTGGGATATCCTCGTTAAGTGTTGCAACTTCAGTTCTACGTGTCCCTTCTTTTGGTTTAGGTTTTTTCTTTATTCCTTGATGCCAACCTACTTCACCATTAGGAAAAAGCAAAGGGTACTGGAGTGGATCATAACAACCATAATAGTGTTTGACCCTATGCTTGTTTCCAGAATGCTCATGAACTATAATGTCTCTGTGGAATGGTACATGTGGATTGTTTCCATCTATCCAGATTGCAGCAACTTGATCTACTGATGGTCTGTTGTAGACACGTTGATCTAATTCAGCAGTTGCAGCTATTCGAATTTGTAAATCTTGGAAACTCGAATGATCCTTTAGTTGGCGAAAGAATTGTGCATAAGGATTTGCACTCAATATCTCCCTAATTTTATCCATAACTTCCTCTGATAAGTTTGCTTCTTGAAGTATGGAAATCCTATTGCTCAACTCATTGTCCGTGTCAAAGAAGTATAACTGAAAATAGCATGGTTTATCAACATTAGGAAGCAATGATGGAAGATCGTGATAAATTTGTCCTTGGGCCCTAAAAGTATAAAATCCTTTCCGTGAAGATGCCAGTTCTTTGTCAAGATTGACGCCAAACGACGTAAATGCAAATATGCTATTGTATGCTCTAATGTTTCTGCGGAACTCTTCTGCTTCTTCTGAGTCACCAACAAATAAGTCATATAACTGATCTGGAACTTCACTATCTGCCAATTGAATTGATCCACTTCCGCAACAAAAATTTGGAGGTTCATATTGAAACCTTCGAGCACGACAGTAAATGTATTCCGCAGCAGTTTTCAACTTATGAACAGTTGATGTTGATGGCTTGTAGACAATATCCTCTAAATTAAGTAGCCAAATATTATATATAAGAAAAGAAAAAAATTTAACCGAAATAATTTGATATATTACCTTCAGTTTCACACTGTTTTGATAAAGCATTGAATCGCCAATTTGTTCTAGGTCGCTTCTTTGGTCTTTCTTCTCCAATTTAGACAATAAAAAATATAAGGTTAGTTACGTAAGGTTGTCTGCTTGATAATCAACAAAGCTTCAGAGAAGTGTGATATGTGTGAAAGGTTATTTGTTGCTAAGTTCACAAAGATAATTTGTTTATCAACATTTGGAAGAGAAGTGGGGTTTGATCTTTTGTTACTCTCATTTACTGTAGAGTCTTAAATTTTGAGGAAATAGGTGAAAAATAATTCATTCATTGAAGAGGCTCTAACAAAGCACAAAAGCTATTGTTGATCTAATTTCTTCTCTGACAACTTACTTCAGTACCTTGACTTAGCCTCATAATTTAATTAACTTGGTTACAGAGAAACTGGTGGTGTATGATGAACCAATGAAGCTGGTGAAGAAAGAAGGTTCACTATTTGGGCAGCTATTGTAACATTAATTAATTAAAGATAATCAGTTGATATTATATTTTGATAAATGTCCTCTGTGGAATCTATAGAGGCAGACCACATGACTATCATAGGATCCTTAAGGAATTTGCTATGGATTTGACAGTAGTGTTACGCACTTAATTATCTGCTTTGATTGCTTGAGTTCACTTCATGCTTGTATGTTAAAGTTTAATGGGACAATTGCACCATTACTGTGTCCAACCTTAGACTTGATTACTTGGAAGTTCTTGATGTTTAGTATTGAAAATATTGAAAAAAATATTGAAGAAAAACATTTGTTTGAGTACTATTTTATACTATATAGTTTTGAGCAGTCACAAACTTCTTTTCAACTTTAGCTTTATATACCTTATTTTTAAACTCAGACAAATTGCCCAAACGCCTATGACTCCTTACTTTCATAATATACTGCAGCTTTTGCTATTCATTTTTTTTGTCAATTGTCAATTTCTTTTGTTCTCATTTTCCTCATGTCTTTATAAGATGAAAGCTAGGTAACTGCTTTCTACAAAGGTAGAGCTGCAAAAGGCATTTATTTTTTATTTACCTGAAAGATCTTGTTCGGGTGCGTTTATTGATTGAACATATTTTTTCATCCTCCGAATTGCACAAGCAACTTTAGCTTGGTCTATATAAAAATGAAAAAAAATTATTTAGTTAAGTGACAAGTAATGATATGTAATCGAACATAATGTGTTAATTACATTCATTCGCTACCTTGTTGAGCCATTTCTGTTTAATAGTAATATCCTGCGGCATATAAAAGACTGTTAATCTCGTACTCCACTCAAACAAAAACAAGCTCATGCAGAACGCAACCAAATTAGAAATGCATGAAGTAAATTTCTAAAGTCAATTTATTAAATGTGTTATGCCAGCAAAAGTTGTTCCTTATTTAGGACAAAAAATTCATCAAGGTTTACGCAATCAATAAGTATCTTGTGTAGAATTTAAAAGTAACTAATACTACTCATAAAATACTACAGCTAATTCTTCTCTATCTTAATTTTTTTGTTGGATAAGGAGTTGTTTTCTCCAATTTTTTTGGTCTTCTTCAATGTTATCTCTGGTTTTATCTCTTCATCTTCAATTTCAATTGCATCTACTATTCCAGCTTCATGCAACTCCTCAGCAACTAAACGTCTTGCAGCTCGATCTGAAGCATTTTTGGCATCAATTTTGACAAGGAATGTGAATTCTTTATCCGTATTTGAGATCAATTTGCGATAAAACTTGGAATCCTCATTCTTCACCAAAAAGGAGTATAAGTTAATGACCATCCATTTTAAAAATCTGATGTTTACTACAAATAAAATACTCCAGAGTTAGATCCACCAGGAACAACTAAAATAAGTTATCTTTACAGAAGATCAATCTGCCAATCTTTCATCTACTTTGTTTAAGACTGCATATTGATATAGAAAACAAGTAGGAACAAATGGAGACAAGTGAGAGAATTCAATCAAGAGAAAACTATTTCACTTTGTTTTGATCATTCAGGTGCCCCTACTGACTCTTTTATTCTTTCAAATTATTTTACAATAAACACAGATGTATGCTACTAAATTTCTAAATGCTGAATGCTAGTTCCTTGAGACGACTAACCACAATTTAGTTAGTACTGTAGATTCTCATCCATTTAGGTCAAGATACTGGCCCCAAATATATAAGTATGTCAGTATATTGATTATTGCTTTATGCAGGTACAAAACATATGCTTTCTGGTACACAATAACTTCTGGCACGGAAATATTCGAAGGGGCTAAAAATGGGATAGGGAATCACTATATTGTGCAGACACAACCAAATTTACATTTCCAAAGAAATTGGACATGTCACATTATCATAAAATCAAAAGGACATTATCTAACAAAAGGGATACAACCTCAGGCCTAAGAGGATACATAGTTTCAAGATAACGAACAATGGTTGATCAATAATGAAGTTTACATTGCGAGAAACTCATTGTGCCGGAAAACCATACAACAGAACTTGTAACTTGGAGAAATAAATATTGCCTCTTTAGAGATTGATTGTCTATATATTTTGACATCGCAACCAATTAAGCATTTAGCCGCTTCAAAAAGACTGACATAACTGTATTCTTGCACCACATTCTTAGCTTTCTCCTCATCAGATAAAACATCAACCACCTCTAACTTGAGAAGATATCTATAAAATCATAAACAAATTACAAAGTAAGCACATATTTTGATAGATACTTGGGCTACAGAAAAAGAACGGAATGTTAAGAATTTAGAGTAGTCCATTCATAATGTGGTATGAACAAAAGGTGAACTAAACACTCCACTTTAACCCTTGCCCACTCCTCCCCTCCGAAGAAGACTCTGGACAGTCTAAAAGTCCATATAAAGCTTTACTCGTACGATTTAAAAATGAATGTTTCGGCGGCATTTAACTTACGACGACAACCTAAAAAAATAATCGATGAAGCAATATATGTTTCTACACTGTTAGCTATGGTATTACAGGATTTAGAGGGAATAGAGCCTAAAAAAATAATCAATGAAGCAATACATGTTACTACACTGTTAGCTACGGTATTACAGAATTAAGAGGGAATAGAGGTCATATATTTCCTATTATTCTTATAAGGATATAGTACTGTGTTATAGCAATACATGTTTCTGCACTCCAGTAATAAACCCTTGCTTTCACCAGTCACCCACCTGGAGTGAGGAAGAAACGAGAAGAAAAGAAAAAGTTGATGAAATATTTAGAATTATGTAGTTTAGTAAAACATCCTTCTATTTTCAGCTACTATAAAGCTTCAGGGGTTAAAATTTGATGAGTTTCCAATAGTACCTCAAAGAAAAAGTTGAAACTTCCCCACTTATGTAGCAAATTGTAAACTTTGTTTATTGTTGAAACACACTTGTGATCATGAGATTCTCAGTATTTCCAGAAGAAGAAAATATAAGGGAAGAAGAAGAAGGGAAAATAAAGAACAAGAAAGAACAATTGATGAAGAAGAAGAATTTTAACCAGTATTCTGTTTTCTAATTCAAAAAACAAGAACTTTTTTATAGTCAATTGAAGCGACCTGAGCCGATGGCTTTCAATTATACTGTATATGAACAATAAAAAATAACTTAAAAAATTATGTGTATTACCGTTCTTCAATCTTCTGTTTCGAGGATGCCACAACGGGGGCATTTTCCGATATCATTTACAACATTCACTTTCTTGTAGCACTTCTTGCAAGATAAATACCATGGAGCATGTGCATCTAATATTTTATTGATTTTTCCGTTGACTTTACAATAAGCAATCTGCAAACAAAGTATCCATTAAATTGGTTAGCTTGGATATAGTCTAAAAGTATATAATTTTTAAGAGCAGCTGCAAAAATTTACATTAATATCACCAAATGAATCATGAATGATGTTCCTAAGCTTCACTGATCTCGCTTCTTTAATGAGTTTACTTGGCATTAGAGTGATATCTTTATTTTGTACCTTTACATTATCATGCCTGCATTACAATAAATAACTATTAATAATAGTTGGTTAGTATCAACTCATTGATTGGAAATAAAAAACAAACATTACCAGTTTTTGAGAGCTAGTGCTTTTTCAAACACTGGATTAATCACTACAGTAGTAACAAATGTAGGAGCCATTCCAGATTCTCCTTTACAAATGAAAAAAAACAAAAGGTTAGTACAATTTGGAGAATGAACAATTTAATATAACTATATGAAACGATAAAATCTTTCATGGAAATCTAAGGACCTTTATTTGTTTCACACATTTAAGAATTTTAAAATATTACCGAGATAGCTTGTACATTTGACATCACATAAAGCTACAACAGGATTTTCAACAACGACCTTCTGTAGCATATCAGCCTCATGTTCTGCCACTTCGCTCCATAAGGTAACCTTTTTACGATCATACCTGAATAAACAAATTAAACATTATATTAATTGTATTGGGCAGTTTGTTATACAAATCAATAATAGTTATGATAGGGCTTACCTTTCATTCATTATTATTATCTCTTTTCGTATTATTTTTCCTTGTCTAATCGTAGGCTTAGCTTTTACCAAAATACCAACTGTGTCTGCAAAGAATATTAAAAACCCAACGCATATAAATATGTAATGCAGATACATTTCATATAAAATAAGCACTTAATAATGAATACATTACCAAAAATTGTTCCTTCGGGCAATTGCGATGCCTCTTCAAACGAAATAAAATTGTTTGAGAACATAACGGTAGAAAATTGATCTTTGCATTCTTTTACTATTGTATGCTCCTTGAAGAAAATTTCAAACTCTTTGTGCACCGAGGAGTATTTCGGATTAACAGAATTTATTATGCCATTGGTGATGTAATAGGTCTTACTTTGTTTGAAAATTTTTTGGAACGTTTCAATAAGATTATTGAAAACTATTCCTTGAATTTTTGTTTCCTGTTAAAAAGTATATAAATAAATTAGTATAACAATTAAAACTGAAATAGAAAGATATGGATTAAAAATGGATACATAAAGAATAGTTTTACCTCTTCGTCGACAAAGGTAAGAATCCATCGTAGGCCTTCATTTTTATTATTTTTAAACTCTTTTACTGCTCCACTTCCAATAAGGAAGACTTTTAATACCCTCTCGTTATCGTATTTTCTTAAACTGTTAATTGGAACCCATTCGCTTGACATATTTGTCTCAGATTCCATTGTTAAGGTCCTGCAATAAAGTTTAAATAACAGTTTTACTATTGTAACAATAACAAAGTTATTCAATGGAAGAAAATTATAAGAGATAATGAATAATGTTTACCTTCAGTACCCAATGCCGAAAGCCGCCTAGATTTAAGAAAGGCAATAGCAATTCTCTATTCTTAAATAACAGAACTTGTAAATACATTAAAATAATTTAAGAAAATAATATTCTAGATTTTTATAGACGAACAACTTGAGCTGGCATAGCAATTAGTATTGAAAATTAGCATTTTGAGACTGTATAATTAATCGATGGCATGACAATTATGCAAAGCAAAATACAATCATCTGAGAAAATATAGATTATGAAACAAACTGAAATCAGTAACAACAATCTTTAGATAATCGATTGAAAAAGAATGTTCAAAACAAATACAACATACCGACAGTCACAAAGTACAACTACTAAAAATCATAATGCTCGATAGAGTAACGAACAATGCTAACTTTAAGAATATGTGCAGCAGAACAAAAGATATTGAAGTCCACGAGAATGAAAAAGTTTACCTCCTTTTGTGCTGCGAGATGCCGTAAAACAAATACAATAAATAACAGAGAATATGAGCTTCTTTTATAGGAGAATTTGCTTCTTGTACAAGGAATTGGATACCTAAACAAATTGGGATAGAAAAACCTTAAAAAATAAAAATCAAAACCTAAACCTAATGGAAAAGCAAGTCGAACTCGGAAGTGTGTACTATTTTCCATAATAAAGGATGAATCAAAGACCAAACTAATTCAAGTATAATAAAAGGAAAATTACAAATCCTAAACCCAAACCAACACCGAAACTAATTGGAACGTAAGAAAAGGAAAAATTATAATTCTAAACCCAAACCAACACCATAATAACTAATCGGAAGTAAGAAAAGGAAAAATTATAATCCTAAACCCAAACCAACACCATAATAAAGAAGAATCGAATTGGGGAGGCTCCAGAATTTGTATTTATGGCTTTGACCGTTTGTTTGGCTGTGGGTTCTTTTTAAGGAGAAGGTTTATTTATGGTAGGACAGCAAATTGGGGAGGCTCCAGAATTTGTATTTATGGCTTTGACCGTTTGTTTGGCTGTGGATTCTTTTTAAGGAGAAGGTTTATTTATGGTAGGACAGCTATTTTTATGCTAATCTAATTATTTTATTATATTTTAATTATAACTCAATATTTAAGGAATCAAAATCAAGTACGAAAAATAATTTAAAATATCAAATTTACAAATTTGTCCAACTAAAAACCACTTACGAAGGGTAAAAAAGTTCCGTGACATTTCACTAAGGCCTTCGTGCTTTTATAATAATATAGATATAGAAATATTTCAAAAAGAATAGCACAAAGCATTACAATTAAAATTCATATAAACACATACTTATACGGGTATTATGTCACATAGACAAACAATTTTAAATGCAGCCAGTCATTGATCTTCTACAACACATAGAAGAAATAGAACTCACCATGAAATTATGGCCACCTTAGCAATTCTCTTTACTGTCAAGTTATCTAGATCACATCTTGATCTTTTGGAAATGTCAATATTCCGTCTTTTGCTTTCATAGGAAAGGATCCACTCAAGGACCTTTTTATCAAGTGATATTGCACAAAACATGAATGATACATAGAACATGCAATAGTGGCAGAAAGAACATCTAAACCATTTCTTTCATTCCTTTTTAAGAGGAGAAAGGGCTATGAGTGCAAAAAGATAAATCTTTTAGATTGTAATCAAAATTAGATAGTAGCAGATTGCTTTGACGGAAAGTAAATGAGCAGAGAGTCCTCTGTAGGACAACTTTATTCTCCGTTTTATTGAATTCGAAACCTCTTTCAATATTCAATCGAAGTCAAAAAACTTTAGGACGTTTGGACTTTGGTACTAAAGTTCTTGCACTTAGGTACTAAAGGAACTTTTCACAAAATTGTATTTTGAAAGAAAATATAACAGGGGAGATACATCTCATTCGTGACACTTAAAAGTGTTCTCCCAAAACATATCAATTTTATTGCCAATCCATGCCGAAGTAGAGAATAGAAAGTGGGGTCCTTCGATTAAAAGACCCCTTTGAAGTCTTTTTTAGTCAAATAACTCTCAAGTTTTTTTTCTTAGTAAAATAACCCTTTTCTTATATTAAGGGAAATTAACACTTAAGCTGATGGTTAGTTAATTAAAAGCTAATTGGTGGTGGGGTCTTCCAACTTTTTTTATTTGCAGGATAGTCCCTCAGTATATATCTATATCTATACTATTATAAAAGCACGAAGGCCTTAGTAAAATGTCATTCGACTTTTTTACCCTTCTTAAATAACTTTATGAAGGATAAAGTTATAATTTTGAGTTTAATCATACAAAAATATAGTAATTATTAATTATTTAAATAACATAACTATGAAAATTAGGGACATAATCAAACTCACGATAAGAAAGAACTTCCTATTAGTGTTGGTTTAGGTTTAGGTTTCTTTTTATATTTTGTTGGGATTCACCAAATATAGAGCATAGAGTTCTTCTGCATTAGTTGGTTTGCTTTAGGTTTTCTTTTTCCTTGTACTGACGTTTATGTATGGGTTTTGTTTTGAAGGAGACAAAATTTTCTTTAGAAGAAGCTATTAAGCTTTATACAGAGTATTGGCTTTAAAATGTGGTGAAGCAAAAGAGAGATGACAAAATTTAAAAAACTTCATCAAGGTAATTCTGTTCTTCATTGATTTTTCCCCAGCTTTGAAATCAATTAGTATTAATTATTTCTTTAAGCTTTTACTTTGTTGATCTCTTTATTTTTATTGAGCTTTTATTGATATTGAAAAACGATAAACTATATTAGGTTTCTTTCTGTACGTAATTGCTCTTTAGATGTTGTCATTGCATATTGTTATTCATTTGGAATGATATTATCCCATATGAGTACCTTTTCGCTCTTCTTAATTTCCACTTATTTTTTATGTTCTATGATTTCAAGAACATTCATATATCTTTCGTGTGTCATTCTGTTGTTAACTATGTAAATTCGTATTATAGTCGATACTTAAATGATTTACAACCACACAAACATCTATATCTTATTTTAGACCATAAGTTTCAAAAGTCTTTCTTTATTTTTTAAACTTCGTACCGAGTCAAACTATGACACATAAAATGGCACTGAGGGAGTATATTTTTAGTTGCTTCTTTTGTCAATTCTCCTAATTGTTTTTAATCATTCCATAAATAATTTATTTTCGTATTTAAAAGCTATTTATATCTTCCACAAAGATTCTAATGTATATTTGGATGTGTAATGTTTTTATTAATTTTGCTATTTATACTTAATTTTTTTATTTTAGGGACTCCCAAAGGGCAACATTCCAAATATTCAATATTCTTGCGGTTTCAACATAACCATTGGATAATTCTATGAAACGATTTTCCTTTAGCAATACAATTGGATTCTTTCTCAAAAGATTACTACATGCAATTTCAGGTTTTGTGTGTGGGACTGAAAAATAAATTAGCTATTCTTGAAGTTCAAATACCAGACCAAGTTTGAATCAATATGACAACTTTATTTGAATGGTTCTTGCCTCTTTATAAGAGGTGTTCATCGTCAGTTTCACTTCCTTGCAATTTTCTCACGCGCGTTCGTAATGCATGGAAAAAATTAATAGTAATAGATTTTTGTGCATCATTCTGTTGATTCTCTTTTATTTTGTGTATTTGCATTATAGAAATATATGTTATTTATGTTTTAATTGTTTGTATACAGAGATACATATTCAATTCCGAGTTTATCAGTTACATCTTTTTATATTTCTTTTATTGAAAGATAGAATTGTGTAAAAGGCCGTGAGGGAACATATGTGAGTAGCGTACAGTGATATACCGATTCTACTCATATTTATTTGTGAATGGGAAATTGTTTTCAAGATCGTCTATTTTTCTTATTAAAAAAGTTGTATTTACCACTGTTCTTAATTGTTTTCCATATGAAATAGTTTTGGTGATTTATAATTTTTTTGTTTTAGAGAGTCAAATGACAAAAGATCAAATGTACAATATAACCAGTCCTCAAAAGAGCACTTCATCTTTGTGGTGTAACCATTTGATATTCTGGTAAGTTAGTACAATTTACTCCACAATTCTTTTAAGAGATTCTTCTTTATACTTACATATGTAAGAATTCAGCTTTTCCTTTAAGAGATTCATCTTTATGCTTATTGTTGTAACAATTGGGGTGAAATTTATTCTAATAAAAGTGAGTGAGAATATAATGATAGAATGATATATTGAAATATATTCAAATGTTGGGAACTTTACGAGGTCTTAAACTAAATACTACTTTTATGGTCAACAAAATACTCCAGATTCTATCTATGATTGTCCCGAATTTAGCATAACTTTTTACTTTAAAATTAATTTTAGTAGATTGCCATTTGTATTTGTAGTGTTTGTAGCATGGTTTATGAAAATTTTATTTTGTATGAGTGTGTCATGAAGGAATCCAAACCAGTGAAGTTGATCCTGAATTTCCTTATTGGTCCTTATGTATTGGTACTGTATTATATATAGTTAATTAATTTTACTACGATGTGTTTAATGTTCTTTTTAGTGTTGATTCACTGGCTCAAAGATTGAGAGGTTCAATGTGTAACTAAGTCAAACTTGGCAAGATCAAGAATGAAATGTTATGTCCTTTTTAACTAACTATCAACAATAGGAGACGGGAAAGATTTGACTTTCATTGGACCATCACAAAGATGAACAAAATGTGTTAAAAGGTAAGTTTTCTGATCTCATTAATAATATATATGGTGAATGATACTAACGTTCCCGACATGTATTAACTTCCAGATAAGGGAGACGTTAAATTTTCATTCTTTTCCATGGAGATATAACTTCCTATATCCATCAGGCCCGAAGAAATATTTGCACGCATCCGTTACCTTTTGGGACGCCTATGCTTCAATTTCTTCCGAAAACATATCATAATCATCTGCTTCTATATGATTGATAATGTGCTCACAAGCTATTTTTCGTTCTTTATTCAACAAATATGCTCTAAAATTTTCATATATATGCAGACGAAACAATTTCGTAAGCTCCAAATATCATTCTAGCAATTGGCACATTGAATGGTGTTGATATGTAGCTAATTTATTACGAGTACTACTTTTTATGTAAGTTTATTTCTTTATAGTATTGTGACTATAGTCGCTGTAAATTTTGATATACAATATAATATCACTCCTTTTTTTTTTTTTTTTTGGTTGATAGCTCAAAGTTGAGTCCCTTTTGGATCGGCCTCATATCTCTAATAAGTTATTTTTCATTAAATTGAATATATGGTTGAAGTCGATCTATGAGGTCTAAATATTACTTTCCTTTTCAAGATAAGTATTCTCACAATCGAATTTGAAAATGAAGAACGATTAGTGGTATATCATCCCAAAATAGTATGAGTCCAAATTTTTTTTGCTATATAAATTTTTTATTATTTCACACTATATACACGTGCAACGCACGTATACTAAAGACTAGTATATAATAATATGCCAAAAATGGTTAAAAAAACTGAAAAAACAACTTGTCCCTTCCCTCTTCTTCTTCCCGCCATATATCCACCATAGCCGCCGGCGACCCAATCCCTATTGGCCGAATTTTCACAAGAAATCACCACATTTTGCATCAAGTTGATCTCTCCTTCTTCTCCGTCCCTAAATCAGGTTCATATTGTGCGCCGCGCATTTTGCATAGTGTTAAAAATTAGGTCAAAAGTAAAGCGAGCTCTATTTTCTACAGTGCATTTGCTGGAGCAACATTCTTTTCAGCTTGTAAGTACAAATAATAGTTAATTATTATGCAGATCTGGTTGTTTTCTTAATATTTTGCTCTTAGTTGATTCCATCGACTTGAAGTTGCAATTTTTTGTTGCACCATTTGTCATACTGCAATAGACCACTTGTTAATAGAGTATCCATTATTAATGAGTGACCGTATACTATTAGCTGGTGATTATTTTGGGAAATGGGTGGAGACCCCTAAATGTTGGACTTGGCATTCTAAATTTAAGGTAAAAATTTCGCTCAGAGGCCACTTTTAACACTGGTATTTAGTTTGAGGCCACTTTTTTCAGTGGCTTTACACTAGAGGCCACTTTTGTGGCAGTACACTAAACGGGGCATATTTAAAAGTTCAAATTACCCCTCATCTTTTCTGAATTGACAGGGGTTTTTAAAACCCTTCTCTTCATTCCCGTTCATTTCATGCATTTTAACCCTTCTTCTTCACTGAATCTTCATGCAAAAATCACCTTCAAACGTAGAATAGTTAACGAACTGAATTTTAGTTGCATTGCATTACGTTTTCTCTCTTCACCTTTGCATTTTCGCAGGTATAACATTTCTCTCTTTTCATATACTACTTTTTTGTATTTTTTTTTGTTGTATTTTTTTGTGAAATATGTTGCTGTTAAGTTAAGTAACGTTATTTAAGTTTAAATTTGTATGTTTTTGCGTATTTAGTAGTTAATTTTTATTCAAGTTCAAGTGTGTGTATTAAAGTTATGCGTGTGTGCATGTCTCTGTGATCGCCGTGTGTGCGCGCGTGTGTGTGTGTTTGTGTGTGTGATTGACTGAAGTTATGTTTGTGTGTGTGATGGACTGAAGTTCCACTAGGTCTGAACTTCTGTCTCCAGTGATTGAAGTTTATTCCTAGTGGACTGAAGTCCTCCCCCCCTCCCTAATGCGTGTGACTCAGTGTGTGTGTGTGTGTGTGTATGTGTCTGTGTGTGTTTGTGATTTGTGGACTGAACTTTCTGTGTCTCTGTGTGTGTGTGCGTGTGTGAGAGAAACTGTGTGAGACACATACTGTGTGTGTCTGTGGACTGAACTTCACTTAAGCGCTCGTTTCATGCTTCAGTTGCTTCACGCTTCAGCATATGAAGCGTGCGCTTCATTGAACACGGTTGGAATAGTGCAGCTTCCAGTTTTGACTTATCTTTCCAATCTGTGAAGGAATATCTTCACTTTCTGATTGCACATTATAGGCAGAATGACCAGTTTTTCTTTTTTTATAATCTTGAGGGTAGGCATTTAGTTTCCAGCCGCCATTTAGTCAGTTTGCAGAAATCACAGTAGAATTTCTTTGCCTGTCTCTTGAAGTTTTGATTTCCCTGGTTTCCTCTGACCTTAGTGTACATTGCACCCTGATTCAATTTGCCTATAGCTGGTGCAGCACCAAGAACTTATGTATGTGTGTATGCTTAGTCCACATAGGACAGATGTTCATTCCTAGTGGACTGAAGCCTATCGCCCATATGTGTGTGACTCAGTGTGTGCTCTCAGCCTACTATTATTATACTTTTGTCTCCAAGGAATGAACTTCTGTGTGCGTGTGTGTGTCTGTGTGTATTCTCAAACCTTTATTTTTGTTTATTTTGTATGTGTGACTGATAGTTTTTTTTTATTGTTAGCTTTTTGCAATATGGATGCTGGAATGGAAGGTAATCTAGTGTATCCATTTGACCGTTGGTTCAACATGAATGCATATTGGCAAGGGGAGCACAATTTGGATAATATCATTTCAAATTTCAGTAAAGCACAGCGTAAGAAGCTTTCAGATGGTGTGTTTGGAAGCTTTCTGAAGTTGCAGTCGTACAAAACTTCTATGAGGTTATTGCATTGTTTATTATTGTCACGTATTGTGAGCAGTGATCCGAATAGATTAAGTTTTAATATTTTTGGTCATGTCATCTATTTTGGTCCGGAAGAATATCATGTTTACACTGGTTTGAGGTTTTCTGCAAACCGTGAGGAATTGTTTGATGGACCTGCTATAAATATGGATCAGAGGCTTCTGAAGCAGTACTTTCGTGGCAAAAGCAATCTTCAGGTGTCAGACGTTCGTAAATTTTTAGTATCAATGAGCACGGCATCTGTGGTTGATGAAGATGATGCAGTGAAGATTGCAGAGTTTTATATTTTGCAGTCAATCATTTTGTGTTCTAACAAAAAAACAAGCTTGGTTGAAGTGCATTACTTGGATAGCATTGACAACGAGGATCTGTGTAGAGTTTATCCTTGGGGCAGTGTGGGTTTTGAAGCACTAGTTAACTCTGCAATGAGACCTCTCAAAAGTGGTGTAAATTACTATGTGCTGGGATTTCCGTTTGTGTTATGCGCTTGGTTTCTGGATTTATTTCCAACACTTCGTTCTAACTTTTGTACATATAATGGTCATGGCTTCCCAAGGATGGTTAGGTTTATTAGTTTCAAAAATCCTCAATATAACACTTTGGTTGATCAGTATTTTCATAATGTAAATGTAAGTTTCTATATCTGTGTCTGTGTGTGTGTGGGGGGTTGCTCAAGTTCTTTACCCTCATGGGACTTGAATTTCTATCCTAATATACTGAACTTCTTCATCCTTACTGAAGTTCTATCATTATGTACTGAACTTCTCTCCCATCTATGTATCTGTCCACATGGACTGAACGTTTAAAATAGTACCAATTGAAGTTCAGTCCATGAGGACAAAACTTCTATTTCTGCATATAAAACTTTTATTCTTTTTTTACTGTGGTGCTAATATATTTCTCATGGTGTTTTTTTTTTATAGAGTTTTGACAAATTTAAAATGGTTCCAATTGTTCTGTCTGAGGAAGAAAAAAGGTCGGTGGAATTGAATGTGACAGAAGCAGGTCCTGATGTACCTGTTGTTGCATGTAAACTTTTAAAAGGAAAAGAAGTTGTTGAAGATAGTGAGGATACGTGTGATGATTTTGAGGTTGGTGGGGCTCAGATATATCATGGTGGTGCTGAGAGTGAAGATATTGCTGAGACTGAGACTGAGGATGGTGGTGCTGAGAGTGAAGATGTTGCAGAGACTGAGGATGGTTCTGATACTGAGGATGGTGGCGGTGAAATTGAGGATGGTGGCGGTGAAACTGAGGATGGTGGTGCTGAGAGTGACGATGTTGGTGGTGAGACTGAGGATGATGATCATGTGTGCGAGGATGATGTTGCTGAGACTGAGGATGATGATCATATGGGTGAGGGTGCTTGCGATGATAGGCAGGATGCTCGACATGTTGTAGAGCTTGATCAAGATTTAGTTAATGCAATTGCTAAAGTGAGTTTTTCAAGTATCATGTGCATTCATCTTTTTTTGTTTTTATTTTAATTGAATATTTTTATCAGTTCTATTGATTTTTTTTTTTGTTTTTGCAGAAGGTGAATATAAAATTCCGGAAGAGGATGTGTAGTCAGCGACGACGCATAAGGGAGTATATTCGTGGTGTAGATAACCAGGTTCGTTGTGTAGATGACAAAGTTCGTTGTGTAGATAACAAGGTTGATTGTGTTCTGGATTTTATGAAGAAGTTTGCTAAGAATTTTGAGGAAAAGGAAGGAAGTTGGAGGAAAGATGTTAGTGGAAGAAGGGGCAAGGAACAATCTGGCAGCTTTCGTAATTCCTTAAATTTGTATTCATGTGGAGGCAATGCTAGTGATGGAAGGAAGAGAAAGTCTTCTCCAGTTGTAAGAAAAGACTTCAGTCATGGCGCTGTATCCGGGAAATCAAAATCTCCTTCAGATGACAGACAAGACTCCAGTGAAGGCAGTGTAGTTAGGAAATCAAAAAGCTGTTCAGATGTAAGAAAAGAAGTTAGTGGTGGTGGTGCAGGTCTAAATTCAGCTATACAATTGCATGCAGCGTCGCAAGGTGTGTTTGTCAATGAAACGCCTAGACAAATTCATGAAAATATTGATAGTGAATTAGACATGTTTGGTGAGTTGACTGTGGCACAGAAGGAGGTCCTTGAAATTCAATTGCAATTTATAAGTGGAGAGCTTGATTTGTCGACACCTCGCTTGCTCCCTCAGGATATGCTTGTGGAGAAATCAGGTACAACTTCTCCACCCATCCAACCAAAAACCTATGAAAGGAAAAGGAAGAAGTTGAAGAAAAATAGTTCACATCCTGATATGCCTACTTTTAATATACTGCCACCGACTCAAGAAAGTGTTAGCGGGGGTTCATGTGATGCTGAAGATACACCAAGAGCTGAAGAAATTCAGCAAGATATGTCGAAAAGTCAGCAGCAGGTTGAACTTGGAAAAGAACAAGGTATAATTCTGCAACAGGAGAGGACTGATGACGTTGAAATGGATAATGTTGCTGTGAGTTATCAAGCAGCAAGAGAAGAACCAGAAGGGCAGTCGGTCAACAAAACAGTAGAAGAAGAGGTGATTTCACACGGAAAGGAGATGCATGTTGATGTTGTTATGGAGAATGCTGACAGAAGTAACCAAGTTGAAAGAGATGGGGATATGACTGAAGATCAGCAGGCTCTTGGCTGTCAGTCAATTGATGAAGCACCCAAAGAAGAGGTTACCACACAGGAACAGGAGATGCCTCCTAAGATTGTTATGGATAATGCCCAGGCTATTGAGCAAACAAGAAGAGAAGTTGATTTGACTGAACAACAGACTTTCGAAAGTCTTGTGGACAAACAACAGTCAGTCGGTATAGCGGGCAAAGAAGAAGTAATGACTCAGGAACAGGAGAAAGAGGAGCTGAATGAAGAACAACAGGCTGATAGAATTGTTGTGGGCAAAGGTCAGTTGGTCGATGAAGCAGGTAAACAAGATATGCTTACACAGGAACAGGAGAGGCCTGTCCCGATTGTTAGGGAGATTGCCAAGTCAAGTGACCAAGCCCCTGAAAGTACTAAGGTAGAACAGTCGGAGCAGCAAGGTCTTCTGGGCAAAAGGGACCGAAATCCCAGTCAGTGGTTGCTATCTCCATATGATACCAAAAGGACTAAAAAGAAGACAACTGACTGGAAGGGTAATTACAGACGTAGTTGTCCATTCCACCACTTGAAGATTAGTCCAGCAGTGTTGGAAGAGTTTAAATCTTTTTTGCTATTTCAAAGAAATGGCACTAAACTTGACCAGTAAGTCTATTTGTATTTTTTTATGATTTCTTGTCTGTAGTTTTTTAAGTTCAGTGCATAGTGGATGAATTTGGAAACCTATAGTTCAATCCCCTATGGACTGAACTTCTTATCCCATGAGTTCTGCCCCTATGGATCAATGTTCTGTGCATATGGAGTAAGTTCTGTCTGTAAGAATTGAACCTCAGTCAACAGGCCATGGACTTTTTGTCCACAAGGACGTGCAAAGTTCTGTCCCCTATAAGATTGAACTTCATTGCCTATGATATTCTTAAGTTCATTCCTGATGGAAAAGTAACATGTGTTTTGTATTTTGAATCTTTTTAATTAGGAACAACCGTGCTTGTTATATACGCAATAATGATTACGACAGTAATCCATATCAGTTGGAAACAATCAAGCCAGACAAGCAGTGGTTTTTGGAGTTTGTAGATGTTGCCTACCCTTTGACTGATAATGTTAGTGCATTTTCTGTTCTTTGGTTTGTTCCGTGTTCGTTATTCTGTGTATTGACTAAACAGGTTCATTTTTTGCAGCATATCGATGTTGCTATGTATTATCTTAGGAAGAGGGCATGCTACCATTTGTTCCAGTTTCCTCATACACTGTCAATTACTGATCTTGTTTCTGATAGTTATATGTGCTCTATTTATGAGTCAGAATTCAAAGACAAAAAAAGACCAGGTGATGAAATCTGGCTTGACGGTATTGGACAGTATATGTGCGATTACCTTCATGGCCTGGAATGGAGGTGTTCAATCCCCTGGGGTGGAGTTGATAAACTGTATTTTCCGTGCCGATTGCAAGCAGCACCTGGTGAAACGGTGACACATTACTTTTTGGCAGTCTTTGATTTGCACGACAAGAAAATACGTGTATATGATTCCATGGTAAAAAAAAGAAGCCACCAGCAGAGAAATTAGAACACATCAAGGCTTATGCTGTTGTGCTCCCACATCTTTTCAAGTATGTCAACTTTGGGTCTCTACATGATTCTTTCAAAGACGACAAGTTCAATGCTGCCTATAAAGCTCATTGGGTACTATCATCGAATCAACTAGATCAGTAAGTCTTGTCATTTTTGTGCAATTTTTAGTGCAAATTTGATATAATTGACTGAACTTATAACCCTCTGCCTACTTATGTTTTACTCTTTGTTTTGGTGCCTCATTTTTTAGGACTAGTTGTGGCGCTTTTGCAATATGGTATGCTGATCTACTGACCAGAGGTAAAAGTGTTGACAAGGTTAAACCAGATCAAATTCATTGCTACAGGAAGAGGTTTGGTTGTCAGCTTTGGGCTCATGGTCGTGCAAAGGCCAGGGATGGATTTGAGACTCCACCTGAATTTGTTGAGCATGATTATGGGGAACATAATGACGACATATGTCAGTTGTAGATATTTTTGTTTTTATCTTCAGAATTCCTAGTAATATTTTTTGTAAAGTTTTTTGGTGAAGTATGGTGAAACAGATATTTTGTACACATGAACAGATTATTATGCATAGATTTATGTAAATGCCATTTTTGTTGCAGTGAAGTTTTTTACCATTAAGCACTTAAATTCTATTCTCATGGAGTGAACTTTTTTTATACCCCCTATGTGTTGTGTGTGTGTGTGTGTGTGCGCGCGCGCATGTGTGTGTGTGTGTGTGCGTGTGTTCAGTTCACCAGGGATGAATGTCTGTCTCCAATTGATTGAAGTCCACAGAATGGACTGAAGTTTTATCCTTATGACGAAAGTTTTACATCAACTCTGTGTGTGTGTCTGTTTTCAGTCCACTAGGGACTTCTATCTCCAAGGATGGAAATTCAAAACCACAAGGACTGAATTTCTACCACACATAGGTTGGACTTCAATTTATATTCCCTCAATTTCAATCTACAGGGGGGACTGAAGCTTTATCCTCAGAGACAGAAGTATTATCTTCATTGATGGACTGAACTTCTATCATCATTGACTGAACTTTATTATGCTCATTGTGACTGTTCAATATCTATTTCACCTGTTATGGATTGGTTACTTTTGAACTATAAGTTGCAACTTTTAAAATGTTATTGTGCCTATTGAACTATAAGTTGCAACTCTTAGTATTTTATTTTACCTTTGAACTACAAGTTGCAACTGTTATTGATTTTTTTCTATAAATACATAACTGACTGTTAATTCTTATCATCTTATTATTTTTAGTATTATCTATTTTGAGATTTCTAAACTTCAGGTGCAAGAATGTCTGAAAGTAGTGTAAATCAACCACCACAAGCAGAACAATCAGGTGCACCAGGATTCGCCCCAGTACCAGGATTTGCACCAGTAACAGTAGACATTCCAAATAATATACAATGGGAGATTGCAGTCCTAAGGCGTCAGATGCAGGACCAGGAGAGTGCAATATAGGAAATGCGAAATGATATTTTGCATATGCGTAACTTCCAAAGGCTACAAGTGCGAATGATCACCCAGGGTACTGAAGCTATAGCAGCACATGTTCGTTTTGATCTTTCTGCTCTTCCATAACTGAATATGTATGAAGTTTGTATGGTGTAGAGTTTTTTATAAGTTCTGTGCCTATATATGTAACAACAGTTATTAATGTATAATGTTAATTTTTTACATTTACATATATTCCAAGTATAGAAGCCCATGAAAATAGGAGTTTTGTTCATGATGAGTTGTTTTTACTTAAAGACAGATCTTCTAATCGAGTTATTTCAATTTGAAACTTAAAATCCTCATGGGACAGAACTTCAGTCCATGATGATAGAAGTTATGTTCCATGTTGATTTAAGTTCTATGTTTACTTAAACAAGGAGCTTCTAATCCTCATGGACAGAAGTTCTGTCCATGAGGATGCTTCTACTTCAGTTATTTTCAGTTAATAATGAGAGATTCAAATATATAGAACATAATTAGGTTAAAGCTGATATATAAAAATAGATATTGTCATAACAAAACAAACAGTACTGCATAAAGGAAAACAACAAACAACTACTAGAATTATTCAATTAAAATTGGATTGTCTGCTGATGCTCCACCACCATCATCATCATCATCACTGCTTAAATCATCATCATCATCATCATCATCATCATCATCTTCTCCTTCACCAGCCTGATAGTTTATAAGAGAAATACCAAAAACAACAGATGGAACACCGTCGATCATTTCGTGCCATAGGTGATCAAAACGAAGCGTTTGACCTATTCTGAAGCCTTTCTTAATAAGCATAGCCTTCCAACCGTTACACAGCCTTGCATGCCTCCCAACTGTGAAGTTCATCAAATGTACATCATCATCTCCATCGTCACAAATTATGCATGCCAGTCCATTTATACTTGGCAGCCTCTGCTTCCAATTGTCTGGGAAGATCTAAAAGCAACAATATTTCACAGTTAATAAACAAAATCACAAAAGACTGAAATGTTAAATGAAAAATATAAAAAATACTCTGGTTATTTCTTTTAACATACAAAATCATCTCTATTATAGTAAGAAGATGTTATTTTTTTTGTTGAAACTGCCCAGTTCCTCCACGCGGTTGTTTTTATCTGCCATATTTTGTTTTCTGACAAAAAAAACTCTGTAGTTTGTATCAGATGAAGAGTGAATAAATTTTGAGTTTCCTTTAACTGCAAAGGGTGGTATTTATAGTTAAAAAATCAGTAACTGCCAAGTGGATTGTCTTTTCAGTTTTCTGTACTGTTATGGTTTCTATGGTTCATTAAATGTAGTCAAAGAAGTTTATGTTTTCTATGTTGTTACAGTTTCTGGTACAGTTATGTTTCCTATGGTGTTACAGTTTTCTGTACAGTTATGCTTTTTATGGTTTTATAGAAACTGTACAGTTATGGTTATTAATGGCAGTTTTTGACCTGAACTTCAGTACCCATCGATTGACTGAACTTCACTAACCAACTATGGACTGAACTTCACTACCCCTCAATGGGACTGAAATTGCACTGCACTTTATGTATTTTTTTTTATGAATTGCAGTTTTTTACTGAACTTCACTCCCCTTATTGAATGAACTTCAGTACCCACTAATGGACTGACCTTTAGTACCCCCTCATGGACTGAAAAATGCAGTGCAGTTGTTAAATCATACTGGGATTATGTAATTTTTTTATTAATTGCAGTTTTTTGACTGAATCTCACTCCCCCTCAGGACTGATATTGCAGTGCACTTGTTAAATCCTACTGGGGTCATGTATTCAGTCAACTGTGTAGTTAAATTCTAGTGGGGTCAGTTGTGTTGGGATAGACTACAGAACAAAAGAAGAAGGAATCTGCAGCTTTTTCAAACAGTAAAATAAAATGACAACACACAAAAATACAGAATATCTTTTCTATAATTATAGCAATAGATATAGACCTTACTATTATTGAAGAGAACAACCAAATAATTTATATTTCTAAGATGGCAGCACTCATTGATGCGGTTTTAACTGAATTGGATACTGAATCAGATCAGTTTGTAAGTTATTCATACAATTTTTGTTTTTTTCAAAAGTATTGTTTTTGTTATTTGTTATTATAAAATAACAGAGTTCTTTTTTTTTTTTTTTTTGCAGAGGTTTTGCCAGCATTGTTGGCAATTATGCTTCCCAGACGTAATGTTTCGGCAACTGTAATTTGCCGTGGTACTCATTTCCGGATGAATTACCTAAAAGTGGGAAGAGAAAGGTGGTTCTCTAATGGATGGAGGGAGTTTGTCCGTAGTAATAATCTTGTAGTAGGAACTAGGATACTTTTTGGAGTTGTTGAATCCTCAGATCGTGTGGTTTTAAGTGCTACTATTTGGCAGGATCTTACTGAACCTTTAAGTTCCAGTTCTAGTAGTGGGTCTGATGTTGAAGATGCTTGATAAAATAACAACTCTGTGTTGTCTGTTATGTTTTGTTGGTAATAAATTGTGAGTTTTATAGATTTTTTTTTTTTGTTTTTCAAGTTCACCAATGCTGCAACAATGAGTTTGAACTATGGACTGAAAGTGTTTCGAATTCAAATACTAGTATGAAACTAATTAACATACAGACAGATAAAAAAAATAAACTGCAATGCATTCAGAGTTTGAATACCTTCATTATCTTGAATGTTGGATAAGAAACTATCAGCAATTTGAATATATTCATTTATTTCTGCACCATCATTCACAGCCAAGCAGTTTCGTGAAACAAAAAGAAGTTAGAAAATCAAATTAGTAGGAGGGATATATTTAGTAAAAATTTTTTTATGTATAATGAAGGAATTAGCAGTACCTATATATCCTTGAATAGGGTCGGGCTACTGGAGTATTTATGCATGAGGTTCTATCATGTCCGCTGAGTTTGCATCGACTACATTTGTTTCCTTGGACTCGTACAGCCTCAGCAATCGGGATGTATCTCTTTGTTTTCCTTCTTCCTCGTTGTATTTTGACATTAGGAGTCTTTATCCTCTGGCTTTTCACGGTATCTGGTACAGTCCAAGAGCTTCTGTGCCCTATCATATTCACCTCACCTTGATATGTGTTAAACCAAAACTCTCGTGTATACCATTTTGAGCAGAACTTAGATTTCAGCAGGCGTCTTTTCTCAATGCATGCAATTGCATGTACACATGGGAGTTCATCAGTCTGGAATTGTAGACAGTCACAGGTCCTCTTCTTTAAGTCGACGTGGAAGCTTTTTCCTTCATCGTGCACGTTGAATGTTGCTGTACCTGTGGGGAATACCTATTTGAAATGAAGAATAATAACTTTTGTGAGTCAGCACAGATGTTATTTAAAATCGGCTATTAGTACAGTTCATGAGTACAGTTCTAACGGACTGATTGGAGTTCAAATAATATGGACTGAAGTTCAATCCCACAAGGATCGAACTGTCTGTACTTGAACTTGCTTAATGTTATGGACTGAATTTTGTATCAACAAGTATTTTGAACTCCACCCACCAGTGGTTACAAACAGAAGTGCTATCCTCAAAAGGTTGAACCCCCTCCCCCTTTTTTTTACTGAAGTTCCATTCACAGCCCTGAATTTTCAGTCTATCTTTATTTGTATTTTTTATACACTATTAGGATTGCATATTTTGGCGCTGTATACTTACATTCATTGTGAAGGCCAGTTGAATATTCTTGTTCAATTCATCTTGTGCCCACCTTGATAAGCTATGAAAAGTCTCTTGAGCAGTAGTTCTTCTTTCACAAAACCATTTCTGCTTCTTAAGAATGATTAAATCTAATAGGCTTAAAATGGGCAACTCTCTTGCTTCAAGTAATGCAGAATTCATCGACTCAACTATATTTGTTGTAAGCATATCATATCGCCGCCTCGGTGAGTAAGATCTAGCCCATCTTTCAGGTGGTTCTTCCATTATGTAGTTGTATGTGTTTCTATCTATTCCCTCTAATTCGGACATGAAATAATGAAAGTCTTCACGCTTATAAGCTCTTGCAGCAGTTTGAAACAGACTTATCACTGTGGTTCTCACGTTCTTTTGGTTTAGATTCTTTTCAAAGTGGTAGATGCAGATACCATGGTGGCTATCAGGATAAACTTGTGCAATTCCATGCGCGATTGATTTGTTTCTGTCTGATAGAAACACCAGTTCAGAACGAGTACCTATTGTCCTTCGCAGCTCAGTGAAGAACCAAGTGTAAGCTTCATTATTTTCAGAGTCTGCAATCCCATAAGCTAGAGGGAAGATTTGATTATTTGCATCTTTTGCTACAGCAATGATGAGAACACCTAGATATTTCGCCTTCAGAAATGTCGCGTCTACTGCTATCACTGGTCGACAATACCTCCACCCGTCTATTGATGGCTTGAAAGCAACAAACATATACATAAACCTGAAACATTTTAAAAAATTCTTAGAAAGTTTTCAATTTCCGTATAGCAATCGAACTCACTTTTGATAAATGCTTACCGATTAAGACTGTCTATCTTCAGATTTGTGTGAGCGCCTGGATTTCTCTCTTTCAGAACATGCAAGTACGAAGGGAGCAGATGATAATGCTCATCAGGCCGTCCCCTAATAATGCGTTTGCTGCTTGAATTGAACGCCATGTCTTGTGATATCCTATTTCAACCCCGTGTATCCTTCTCATTTCGTTGACAATAAATGTTGGTTTAACTTCTGTTCTGTTGCCGCATATGTTTTCAAGAAAGTATTTACATATCAATGTTGACGTGGCATGTTTTTGATCAGCCTTCTTAACGTCAACGGAGCATGTATGTGTATTCTAAAACTTAATTACCTTAAACAGTGAGGAATCTTTTATCCTTCTTGCTCTGATGTTCCATTTACAGTTTGGATCGATGCATTTCAGTTCATATCTCGTTCTATTTGATCTGATAACCTTGAACTCAAAATGCTCCTTGATTGCCATCTTGACAAAACACTTCATCATGGTTTCTTTGGTGTCAAATGTTGAGTATGCTGCTACATCTTTCGATGATACATCTCCTGTTAATACCATTGCTGGAGATTGTTTCTGTTTTACCCTGGACCTTTTCTGTTTGATCCTGGGAGCTGGTGTGCTACTAGGGCATTCAAATGTTGGCACTGGTGACTGAAATTGAGTATTGTTTGGTTGCAGTGTTTCAGCAATGCCAGGCGTTTCAAGTGCTAGGTTGGAGTCGATCTGCATTATCAAGCCTCCCTCTTGTTGTGGAAGCTCTGTGCACGGAGTATGATTATTTTCAATTGCTTGAATGCAGTCGATCTGCATTATCAGGGTTCCCTCCTGGGGTGAAACTTCTGTACGGGGAGTTTGATTCTCTAGCTTGTCCTCAATCACGAAACGGCTATTCTTGAAAGTTGGATCATTCTTCAACAAAAGCATGCATGTCCTCAGTTCTTCTTCTATAGTTACAAGCATTCCTCTGCTCGAGTCCATTCTAATATCAAACCATATATTGACAGTGCCTGTGAAATTTGTTGCTTCATAAATCTTGTGCATGAAAGTTTTGAATTCGATCATTTCATTAACGAGCACAAGTTTTGTTTGATGATCCATGTACTTGTAATCTTTTGTCCAATTCCCATTGAAAGCAATAACCAAACAAAGTGTATCCATTCTACAATGAATAAGTAAACCAGAGAAAGAATTGTGTTAGTATGAAGTTCAGTCTTAATAACGATGGCAATAAGTAATCACAAAGTCTTGAGGTTCCTTCTTTCAGTTTATAAAAAGCTTTTTACGGCATGTGGACTGAAGTTATAGCGTAAGGATTGAACCAATGAAGTTCAGTCTTATGAACTGAAATTCAGTCCTAGTGTGCTGGTAATTAACACGACAGTGCCAATAAGTAATCGCAAAGTGTTGAGGTTGTTTTTTTCAGTTTATAAATGAACTTTTCACCCCTTAAGGACTGAAATTCAGTCATAATGAACTGAATTCTAGTTCAAACTTCAGTGGTACTATGCTGATAACACGACAATGGCGATACTGATGTTCCGTCATCAACGGCACATCGAGGTATTAAAACTAGTAAATTTAAAATAAATTTCTCTGAATTCAGTTCACATAGATTGAAACTCAGTCCTAATGCAGCATAACATAAAATTAAAACATAAAATACTTAATGAATTGAATTTTTGTTCAAACTTCAGTGCTAGTATGCTTATACTTAACACAAAAACTGCGGTACTGATGTTCAGTCATCAACGGCACATCGAGGTATTAAAACTAGTAAATTTTAAGGAATTTCTCGGAATTCAATTCACATAGATTGAAACTCAGTCCTAATGCAGCATAACGTAAAATTCAAACGTAAAATACTAATGAACTAAATTTTAGTTCAAACTTCAGTGCTAGTATGCTTATACTTAACACAAAAAATGGTGATACTGATGTTCAGTCATCAACGGCAGATCGAGGTATAAAAACTAGTAAATTTTAAAGAATTTCTCTGAATTCAGTTCACATTGATTGAAACTCAGTCCTAATGAAGAATAACGTAAAATTCAAACATAAAATACTTAATGAATTGAATTTTAGTTCAAACTTCAGTGCTAGTATGCTTATACTTAACACAAAAAACGGCGATACTGATGTTCAGTCATCAAAGGCACATCGAGGTATAAAAACTAGTAAATTTTAAACGAATTTCTCTGAATTCAGTTCACATTGATTGAATTTAGTTGAAACTCAGTCGTAATGCAGCATAACGTATAATTCAAACGTAGAATACTTACAATTTTGAAGCAAAACTTGTGAATAAATTTGAAAAATTGAGATTGGGGCGTGAAGAATTGGTGAAGAGAATTCAGCAGCAGCAGCAGCAGCATCAACGGCAAAGTATGGAAAATAACGAACTCTTTGTTGTATATATAAAACGAGGGGTAATTTAGTCTTTTTGGTTTTTCATTTATTGTGGGTGTAACTAAAGTGGCCTCAAAGTTAATGTTTTGGGTTTAGTGGCCTTTGCTATAAGACCAGTGGCCAAACTGGCCTTTTGCGCACTTCGCCCAAATTTAAGGTTACCGTACCTATTTTTGTGAGTGGGGTAGTTGATTACAATGAGTTGGTTAAGCATGTCATTGCAAGTGGCCAATTAAGATGTGAGCCAAGGCAAGTGTCAATTACTTATATGCTTAGTGTGGCTGCCGCAAAGGAAAAGACAGCTCCCTCGATCATACAGACGGATAATGATTTGCAGCTCTATCTTCTTGATGTTGCAAGTGATGGTTCCAGACCCACCTTGAGGATATCTGTAGTTGAAAGGTCTGAAGAAGCATCAAATGAGCCTGCTGATGTTGCTTCTGATGCTGCTCCTTATGTGGGATCAGCTGACGTACCACCACCTGTAACAGAAGAGGACAAAGCAGGTGTTGATTTCAATGGAGAACATGGATGGGATGACTATAATCAGGGCAGCCATTTCAATGAACATAATCCATCAAATTTAAACCATGATGTTGAAGAAGGAGTAGGGGGTAATTTAAACTACGATGTTAATACTAATGGTTCAAGCAATCCAACTGATAATACATTGGGTACGGGAAACAGCCATAATTATATTGATGAGACAGGTTTATACAAAGGTAGAACTTTTAAAAACAAGCGGGAGTTAGTTGTTTGTCTTAAGTTTGCTTCAGTGAAGAAGTCATATTGTTTAAATACTGTGAAGAGTACAAAAAATTTGTATGTGGTGAAATGTGTTGATCCAGCTTGCAAGTGGTGGGTACGATCCATGAAGTACAAGTGTTCTGACATGTTTCATATTACCAAATACACTGGTAAGCACACGTGTGGGGTGTTACACCTTCCCAGTCATCATCCTCATGCATCGGCCGATGTCATCGCTGAATTTATGAAGAATAGATTTATTAACTGCAAAGGTCCTTCCACAAAAGACATTGCCAATTCTGTTCGTGCAGGCCTGGGCTGTCAAATCAGCTATTGGAAGTGTTGGATGGGAGCTGAAATAGCAAAATCTTTGCTAAGGGGAACACCAGAGCAGGGTTATAATGTTATCGAGGCGTATCGTCATGTTCTTGAAACTAAAAATCAAGGAAGTAAGACTGATCTGAGGCTTGATGGAAAAGGGAGGTTCAAGTACTTTTTTGTTGCTTATAGAGCTTGCATACGAGGGTTTGTGACAATGAGAAAGGTTATAGCTGTTGATGGCACATTTTTAACAGGCAAGTATGGTGGAGTGTTGTTGTGTGCTGTTGCACAAGATACAGAGAACCACATTTATCCGCTTGTATTTTGTATAGTGGACAAGGAGTGTGATGACTCATGGGGTTATTTTTTTGAACAGTTGCTTGATATAGTCCCTAACACTGGAGAGTTGTGCATTATCTCCGATCGGCACGCAAGCATTGCAAATGGTATTGCCAAGTACTATAGTGAAGCTCATCATGGTTTTTGTATGTGGCACCTTGCTGAGAACATCAGGGTAAAGTTCAAGTGTGGAGATATTCTAGACAAGTACTATAAAGCAGCAAAGGCTTACCGGTTTGAAGAGTTTAACTCACATTTTCAAGAGATCAAGGATTTTAATGGGAGGCTAGCTAATTATCTTCAGGAGATTGGATTTCATAAATGGACTAGAGCATTTTTTCCTGGAAATAGGTTTGAGGTGATGACCTCGAACATTGCGGAGTCATTTAACTCAATGTTCAGGGAGGAAAGAGAATTTCCCATCACTGCTCTATTTGATGCAATTAACTGTAAGTTTGCCCTAAAGTTTCATGAGAGGCGTGCAGAGGTAAGCAAAGCAACCACAATCTTAGTCGAATCTGCTGAAGAAATCGTAAGGAAAAACATGGAAGCTAGGAATTCACTTGTGGTGAACAGAGTATTCACTGGGGACTATAATGTCATCAGCGATGAAGGGAAGGAAGACGTCAATCTCTACAACATAATTTGTACTTGCAGACGGTTTGACCTTATGAAAATTCCTTGCAAACACACAATGGCAGCTCTGAGGGCTCACTTTGGAGAAGGATATGGTTCGAGCATTTATGAGTTCACCTCTCCATATTATAGGACACAGATGTACATGCTTGCATATGCTGAACCAATTTTCCCAATTCCTTCGGAAGACCAATGGCAGGTGCCTGAAGATGTTTTAGAGAGAAAAATTCCTCCACCTTTCGTCAAGCACGCACGGGAGAGAAAGAGGAAAAGGAGGATGCCGTCTACAGGGGAATTGGTTAGAGCTGGGAAGAGGAAAAATAAATGCTCTAACTGCAAACGATATGGCCACAAGAGGACCACATGCCCTACTCCCTCTGAAGCAAGAAATTTGAGAAATTCGGTTTAGTTTTTTAAAATTTGTTTGATCAATTGTTGTTTGTACTTATTTTTAAGATTGTAATTTATTTGATGTTATTGTTGGGATGTTGTGGACTCATTTGATGTTATTTGTAAGGAATTTATGTGATGTAATCATTAAATTGAGTTCTGATCTTGTCAATACTAGCCAAGTATTGTAATCAACTATTAGTCTGGTCAAGCAACTAAATGTTGGTCCAAACAACTACTAGTTTATTCATAGACTTTTATTTTGTTAATCAACCAATCGTTGTTTAATAGACTTCTTGATTATCCCGCAACCAAAGGTTGTTGTTCATTAATTTGTTTCTGTGATAAGCGTGAACAGACGTTAATGAACAGATGTGTTCTTTAAATGAACAGACACGCCTGGAAAATGAAATGAACACAACAAATTGGAGAAGTGCAACAGCCAAGTCCACACTGCACTTTTTTTACCTATAAATACAGGAGAAGACAACATCAAATCCACAACACTACAACATCAAATCTATAGTCTCTACAATATCAAATCCAGTTTATATACAACAAGAAGAATGGCACGAAGGCCTGCACCACGAAGAAGAGATTCAAGTCCACCATCTGAAACATCCCAAGATCAAATTGCACAAATGAGGGAGCTGATAGACAGACTGCTGGAAAGCTATGCTGCTGACAGAAACCGCCAACAGAGGAACATTCGGAGGATTGCTAGGATGCTCTGTCTTCTGCTTATAAGGGCTGGGGAAGACATTGACGACTACATGGGTCCTCCACATTCTCCTCCTCCTCCTCCAGCGGCCTATGCAAATTAAAGTTATTAGTATTATTAAGTTTTTAATTTTAATTAAGTATTATTATGTTTTAATTTTAAATTAAGCGTTTACTTTGTACTCCTCCGGTGGCCCCTTTTAATGAATAAATGAATGATCAAACTTTGTTATCATTATTTTGTGCCTGAAACTGAAACTTTTAATTATTTACCTGTCAAAATAGATAACAAGCACCACCATTTCCGACAAGAATGAACTTCAACATAAGAAGTACGAACATCCATAGAATCTTCCTCAAAAACACCTTTTTATTTGCTTCGTTAAGCTTAGCTTCCATCTGCTTCTTTTTTCTAAGAAGCCCCAAAATTACTTCCTTAGCATGCTCCGGAATTGGGGGGTCACACCACAAGAAGAAGCTACAAGCAACAGCCCCATTGTTCTGCAAATTTAAAATGTTTAAATTCAAATTAAAATGAAAATCGAACCCAAGACGTTAAAATTTACCCCATAATATCTGCAACCGAAGAATCGACGACCAGGGTTAGCATTCGTCCATGATGTTCTTAGTGATGCTTTATCTCCACATTCACACAATGGTACATATTCCATCCTGAGCAGCGACAATTCGAAGCGAAAGGGGGAAAGTGAAATTAGGGTTTTGAAAATAAGAGAATTCTGAGAGAAAAGGGGGAAAGGGAAATTAGGTATTTTTGAAATTCTGATTTGGGAATGGGGCCAATATTTAATTTATATGCTAGTTTGAAATTCAAATTTTCCCCACCCGCCAGACTAATTTAAATTTTGGTCACCCTTTAAAAAATTTAAAATGACTTAAAATAAATAATTATGGTTTATATTTGAAATAAAATTATTTTATTAAATTAAATTATGCATGTATCCGTGATATACATATATACTAATACTTAAATTACAATTCATTTAAATAATCATGTTGATTTAATGATGATAATACCTTAAAATACAATTATGATGATAATTATGTAGATTAATTGTGTATTAATCCTTAAATGCCCATCATTGAATATAATTGATCACATAATATCTTGAATTGCATTATGAGACCATACATTTTAAATAAAAACACATTATATTAGTAAATAAATAATATTGATGATCATCCAACATTTTCCCAAAAGTAATACCACTACTAATACTAATACATAATTCACTAATGTTAAGCATTTATGTATTATTCCAACTAATTGTGAGATCATAAAAAGTTGATTGACATGTCAACATTATAGGCACATTAGCAACTAAACAACTTCCTTAAATTACTATGATACTACATAACTCAATACGAACAAGTATTCCTATTACACATTGCTATCGCCTATTACACACGTTCAAATTATGTTTAGTCATTAATGTAAATAGAGCTAACATATGTAATATCATTAATACGTTGATTAACAACAATATCAATCATTAGGTATGCTTAACCATTAGATTATTATGATAGATCATGCTGAAGTGGCAAGAGTCGATTAATAGACTTAGAGTCTATGGACCAATCAACCTCAGGTCTATGACTCATCGACCCAAAGTTGTTTAATAAACCTCAAGTCTATGGCCAATCGACCACGAGTTGATTAATCAACCTCAGGTCTATGACTCATCGACCCGAAGTTGTTTAATAAACCTCAAGTCTATGGCCAATCGACCACGAGTTGATTAATCAACCTCAGGTCTATGACTCATCGACCCAAAGTTGTTTAATAAACCTCAAGTCTATGACCAGTCAACCATGAGTTGATTAATCAACCTCAGGTCTATGATTCATCGACCCAAAGTTGTTTAATAAACCTCAAGTCTATGGCCAATCGACCACGAGTTGATTAATCAACCTCAGGTCTATGACTCATCGACCCAAAGTTGTTTAATAAATCTCAAGTCTATGGCCAATCGACCACGAGTTGATTAATCAACCTCAGGTCTATGACTCATCGACCCAAAGTTGTTTAATAAACCTCAAGTCTATGGCCAATCGACCACGAGTTGATTAATCAACCTCAGGTCTATGACTCATCGACCCAAAGTTGTTTAATCGACCCGAAGTTGTAAGAGTTTTACTTATTGATGATTTTCATATCTGTTTTGAGAGTCTTGTTTGCCCTATTCCAAATCAAATGCAACTAGGACAATTGCAAACACCAAATATTAAGGGATAACAGTACAAACTTCCATCGACCATAACTACTAAATATTTACATCCATCATTACACAAAAAAAATGGCGTACATCAAATTGTTTGTCATGACAGCCATAAATAGCCCCTCAATGCTAAATAGAAGGGACAACAAGCAAACCAAAATGATGATAATATTGTCCAAAAGTTAGAAACTAAATCAGTTGTCCAGAACTTTACAACTAAAACCAAACTGTCATCCAACAAGTCATGGCTCCATTCTGCCTTTGAAGATTTCAATTGCAAATTTTTCACGAAAATCTTCAACAGTGTTGTCGTGCAAGTTATCCATCGAGGTATCAGTGATGAGGAAGTCAATGAACTTCAATGCATATGCTCCACAAGATTCACTATATAAAAAATCACAAATTTAGCAAAAATTGAAGTGAATTTTGAGAGTAAAAGCTAGAGTTAAAAATTCCTTACGCCTGCTCATTGTTTGGGACATCCAGAATGCGCTGCCATGTCCATGGATTTAACACCACATCATCACCCAGGTGGTCAAATTTCTCACTTTGTTTGAGGTACTTAGGCATCAATTCGGCAATGGGCTGCACAAGCACACCAACCTCCTCGTTTGTATAGCACCCCCAATTGCAATCATAAAATCTTGATTAATGCCTCCTCTAAGATGAACACAATGGTGACAAAGTGTCTGTTTTCCATGTTCCAGATACAATAAAGCTTCTTGGCCCCTTCCCAGTTCCGTCCATATGGGGCTGGTTGAGCACCCCTGTGATAGTCCATCACACAGCTATCAAACTGGTAAAAGCTCGGCATCACATCAAAGTCCAAGAACTCTTTCTCACATTTAATCCTCATTTCATTCCAAATCTCTTGTAAGCTCTGGCAGAATAGCAAATCAACAATCACATATGATTGATCATAATAACGTGGATATTCCTTCTGTCGCAGCCGCATCAGGGCCATCACTTCATCAATGTGCTGCACAAAGAATATAAAAGTTGCCTTAATAATCAGATTATATATGTATAGAAAGGCTAAAATAATATTCCATACTTACATCATCCTCTACCCAAGGACCCATCATCATCAATTTTTCAAAATATTCTCAATTGAAGAATCCAGTCAAACACTTCCTTGTCACTGTCTCCCTCCTTTCCAACCACTCATAAAAAGCCTTTTTATCAGCCAACTTCACAGGCTTAAAAACATCAACCTTCCTCACCTTCAATTTTTTCTTCTTTGCAGCTGAATCTAGGGACTTCTTTTTTCTCAACTTACTCAACACTGCAAAGAGAGATCTCTGGAATTTGCTAGGATAAAGCATCCTTTTCTGTGGCACAGAAACAGCCTTATAAACCTCATCCAATTTCAGCTCCAAGCTCTCCAACTTTTTCATCAAGTCATCATTGTTTGGCCTTCCACAGTTATTGCATATCACATTGTCATAAGAGGTACCTTCACCATCACCTCTATGACCAGCATCTCTCCAGGAAAACTTACCTCCACTACCAACAACATTCATTCCTACCACTTGCTTTCCACGACTCATCGAAGCTTGTTTCGGTGTCCGGTAATCATCACTTCCGCTGCTTATTGTCTCTATCTCATCAGCTGCATTCTTGATAGATGTTACCCCTTCCAAGACAATTCTTAGCCTATCAATTGGCCCATCTTCAAGCTCCGCATCATCAAATGATTTAACACATGACACGTATTTCTGCCTCGCTTCCCGGACAGTAGGATATAGGAAAAGGTGAACCATCTAAATTAACAAGAAACAAAAACATTAAGGAAAAATATAATAGTACAAACTTTAATGCTTAAACAGAATCATTGCTAATATATTTAACCTCCCCATGCACTCTTTGCTGAAATGCATCCCCATATGAAGAAGCTTTGGGATTGAGCCATCTTAACATCCTCGGCAAGGGCAATGGCTTCTCATTTGATCTGATAGCTAAAAGTCCAACTGAAGGAATTGCTTCCAAGGCCCATGCCTACATTAAATAAAAAATTATAAATCAGTCCTTAACAAATGATAAAAAAAAATGTACATTGTTGTAATACTTACCATGAAAGCCCAAGGAAAGCCAAATAAAGTATAATTTGGACTGGACTTGCCATTTCTTTTTCTCTTTTTGCCTTCCCTTGCCTCAGCTGATGGGGGCATGACATCCTTCCTAAGATATTGAACAGTTAACTCAAAGCTCTCCCTTCCCCATGGAAAATACATGAAGACATCCAAACTGTAAGCCATCTTTATCCAATTCTTGTCGACATGTGCTGAATCATCTCTAGCAACTAATATGCAATGAACAAACCAAAGCAAGCTTAGCTTGTGTTTTTCTACAGCATTGAATCTTTTTGACTTCATCAATTCAAGGATATCATCCCCTGTCAAACCACCATAATAGCCTTTGGTCACTTTCTCATGGAATTTCTCACCTTTCAAATGGATCTTGTCCAATCCATCTTGAGAGGGGTATTCCCCGCAATACAATCCAGTAACTAGTGCAAATTCTCTCAACCCAAAGCAAATAGGTTTGCCTTCCAATATGCACCAGATTTCATACAACTTTGCACTCAATTTTGCGAAGAAGAAGGGAGTGTACAAGCTGTCCATTGAAGTGTTTCCAGTGCTCAGACAAGCTTAAAAAGTGACCAAAACAAGTGTTTCTAAAGGCTTCTAGCAGGTTTTGAGGTTGCTAACTCTTCTTTGAATCTGAAAAACTTCTTCATAGAAGATCTTACAGAAACCTTAGCAGCATAAGGTGGATGAAAATCCAAATATGTCTTGAAGTTGTATTTTGATAGCTCAAGACTCTTCTGACACTCAGCAACTGATAGAGCTTCTGAATCCCCTAATTCCTCATCATCTTCCACAACTTTATCAGCCTGTTCATTAAATCAATAAATGCATAAACACATGTGCTAAACATCAGATATCAAAAGTACTTTATGAAAACCCTAAACCCTAAAACCCAATACTTATATATCAGATTTAAGAAGTGCCAGAGTTGATTAATAGACTTTGAGTCAATGGACTAGAGCTAGTGTTACAACACTTAATAGATATACCTCTTCATAATACTACTAGTGAATACTACTATTATATGCTCTATTACCCATCAATTTCACATCAACATACATGATTATAAAAAAAGTAAAAAACATGTATTACTAAATAGACTCAAAAAATGAACATATACCTCTTCAGTAATTGATAAATCATCAAGAGCTTCTTCACTACCATCTTTTTCATGTCCCTCACCATCAGCTTTATCCTTTTCCTCATTCCTACCACCAGACTGATCATTTTCCTTTCCATCACCAGCTGGTTTATCATTCACCTCCTTCTCATTAGAGTCTTTTCCCTCATCATCACCATCTTTTTTGTCATTCTCACTAACAAAATCTTTCTCCTCTTCCTGATCTTTTTCCACAACCTCAAAAGAACCTTCATTAGTATCTTCTTTATTTGTTGTTTCTTCAACAAATTTATGTTGCATTAGAGATAACACTTCTTTTTCTCTAGTGTTCAGGGATTCATTTAAGGATTCCACATCAGACATTACCTGTTGGAATTGTCTTCTTCTTCTTTCGGCAGTACTAGTGCTTACATGTGTTCTATTTTTTTAAGCATCTTTGAGCATTCTCAATGTCTTAACTTTGTCTGGGACTAAATTCTTCCTTGTCCTTACCATATTATCTAGATAATAAAAGGAATATTAAATTATTTACAGTAACAAACATTAAGTTGGCTTAAATTTCAGCGTATACCAAAACATTAAGTTGGCTTAAACAAAGTTAGGCAAACATAACAAAGTTCAAGCATATACAAAAATATATTATATAACTAGGGAGCATGCAAATTTCACTTAAATTCAAGTTGGCTTTTGTCTTAAATTCAAGTTGGTTGGAACATACAAATTTCACTTTTGTCATGCAACTAAAATAAAATATAATCTACTTGAAATTTATCTACTTAGGTTGCTTAAAAATCCATCAACATGACCAAATAACACTGTGCAAAATAAAAAAACACCAGTCACAAACCTGTGACCCCACAAACCTTCGATAGTTACGACACAACAATCATTCATCAAATCATCAAAATACCCTAAATATTCTCTAAAAACACTACATTTTTACCAAGAAACGCTACATTTTCTTAAAAAATCACAGTCATCAAACAAAAATACAAAAAGGTAAAGTTTTAAGTTAGGGTTTACCTTACTGGTTTTTAGCAGCCTTTTTGTTGGAAAAACGACGAGGAGGATGATGATCAGAGTAGTACGTTATGATTTAGACACTATTTTTTTAAGTTATCACGGTGATCAGAGTAGTGGAGCGTGGTAGTTGGCGAACTGTGTAGAAGAAGACGAGAGAGAAGAGAGAAAGAAGAAAGACAAGTTGAAATGGAGGAATGATTGTGCTGAGCGCGGTTACCAAGTTTTGCATTGGGAATATTTGTAAAGTTTCATCTGGGCCCTAAAGTTTTAAATTGTCTAATTAAGCCCTCGACCCACTTAACCCTCTTTTTAGCATTTCTGTGGACGAAAATAATGGGAAAAGAAAAGAAAGGGTTACTTTTTTAATTGAGGACTTGAAGGGTCCTTTTGGTTAAATCTTCACTAGAAAGTGTCATAACTCATAACACTTGGAAAGAATAAAAAGTGAAGGGTGGTGAAGAATTGCTAATCTCCAGAGAGACAATGACAATCTGCATTTTTCTTTGTCTGGTGAATACGAGATTAAGTCAAAGTACTCATGAAATAAGACAATCAAGTCTCGCTGCAACTTGAAGGGAAAGAATAATGTTAACCAAACAACTTGGCCTCAAAAAATTTGTATTCTTTTCTTCTATGACAATTCATATGGTTTCCATCAAATCCCATGCTACTTTCTTTTCCTTCAATTCCTTATTACCTGGAACATGGGCTAAAAACAAATGTGACACATATAAACAAGATAAGGGTGCAAACATAGCACTGCAAGGTGCATCGCTTTGGCCTTCATGACCCACTCTTCTTGTCATTAGTCACGAAGGAAAACAATAAAGATGGTGAAACATTGCTTAATATTTATCTTGTTTTACAGTTGGGTACTACCGCGGCAGTCGTCAAGTACTATTGCTCCATAACAACAGTAATTCCATTTATCGACAAAGACGGCAGATTGATTCACAAGTCAAAAAAAAGTTTTCTTTGGCACCACTATTGCCTCCGATCACCACCAATATATATATGGCCTCAAGGATAATTCACTTTCCTAGGAAGATCAAGTACGAAAACAGAGGAACAAACGTATTCGTTCAATTTTCACAGTGCAAAATTTCAGAGCAACCGTGCATAATTCTTAGTGCAGTTTGGAACAATTATATTCGAAACATAAACCAAGACTAGAAAATAAATAACTCGGGCTCTGATACCAATGAAGGATTATACACAATCCGAGAACATATAATTCATCCAGGGTCTAACCGTATTTGTTTCACTAGTCGACAATACAATCACATGTATAGAACACGAATTGTAAAGATTAGATCGCAGTCTAAGTCGTACCTGGTTACAAAAGATGTTCCAATTCGTATAGAAGATCACCACCGTCTTCTTAGGAATCTCCATAGTAGTTCTTGCATAGAAGAAGAGAGTGAGTTTTTCGGTTATAAGGAAGAAGAGGGAAAAAATCTTCTGCTTTTCTTTTGTCTGGAATAATACGCCGATTACTTGGGAGTTCCTAACTGATTAGGACTTCCTTTTTATTGTTGCCAGAAGACTGATATTTTGCTAGTTTACCTATAATTTGAGGTGCTTTTACCATGTTATGATAGTTAATTTAAGAGTCTATATGCAAAATTATCAAGAGTTAATACTAATTGAGTTGTTGGTGTTGTAGGACTTGAACATGGTGAATTGAGCAAGAAAGTTCAAGTTTTAGAGTTAAAAGTGAAGATTCTAAAGATTTCAAGTGATTAGTGTGCCACGTGAGTGACACGGGAAGAAATAGAGTCTTTGCTTAGGAGTGGATAAAAAACTCAGCGCATTTAGGCCAAAAACGTGAGCATCACGCGAGCTAAATTGCCTTAAGAAATTTAGCTCGCGTGGCACGCGGGTGCCATGCGAAGCACAAAGCTGTGGGGCGAAAAAATAAGGACTTATTGGTACTTTTGCTTAATTTCGTACAGGGTATAAATGTTTCTTTTGCCTCTATTATGAATTTTACACTGGGAAAGAAGCAAAAAGGAGGCTAGAGCTTTGGAGACTTCAAGAACATAGTTTTTTTCCTAAATTCTTCCGTACTTTTTGTAATTTAATTATTCATGAATTACTTTGACATGATTAACATGAATATGAGTGGCTAATTTACTCATTCTAGGGTTGATTGAACCACTCCACTACTATGTGTTATGAATATTTAATTTTATGAATGAAACTCGTGAATTCATCCTATCTAAGTGTTTATGTTTTGATTGCTATTAATTGGAAGGACCCCCAATTGATTGTTCCCATTATTCTTGTGTGTCTAGGGATAGATTCATGGTTTGGGTTAAACACTTAGCAATATTTCAACCTACAATCAAGGTATTAATTAGGTTGTCAATAGGTGATTTGTGACCATTGACCCTGATTGTGAACTATACTCGTAGTCCTATGTATCTTCAGTAATTAATTGGGAAATTAGTTAGTGAAAGTTACAACTATTTCATGGGAGTGAATAGTTGTGAATTTGGAGCAAGTGTTCAATAGGAAGAACCAAGTTGAATTTGTTAGAACATTATTCTAACACATAGGTAGGAGTTGGGTAGATTAATCCTTGGCTTCTAAATCCTTAATTAATTTATTTCTTAATAGTTTGCTATTTTGTTACATTGAAATAACTATACAAATACAAAACCTCGAAGTTTATTGGTTAGATAAATTAGTTTGATTAACAACTAGATTTCGAGTGTTCTCTGTGGGATTCGACCTCGGGACTTTAAGTACCGAACTATATTTGTTGCGACCGTTTAGTCCCTTTTTTTAATGGCGTAGTTGGGCGTGATCAAAGACACAACTCTTTAAAAGAGTTTCTTAATGGCTTTGTCTTTCCCTTCTTTTTTCCTTTATATTATAATATATATTACAAGTATATATATAATTATATATTTGAAAATGGATACGACTTGACCCACATGGGTGCCCCAAGTCCAATTTTCAACAGTGTCCTTCGTATTACCTCTGCTATATCAGTTCATGGGATGTACTTCAGTGTTTTTTAACATGTCAATGTTAGAAAATATTCATACTTGCTTGTATTATAAAGTATTCATACTTGAAGCAACACCTTCTTTAATGTTCAACCCAGCTTCTAATTCTACTGTATCTTTAGACTATTTGAACCTGTTGGTACTGTTCTTTTGTCAAAAAAATCCAGGTTGTTCTAGATATCTGTCAAGCAGACTACATCAACCTTCAATAGGTTCTCATCTATGTCAGTAGTCTATATTTTCATTACGGAGATGAGAGAAAATTCTTCGCGGCCTTTTGGAGTTATGCACTAGTGCAATAGATTTCAAAGAGAAGGCTCTACACTCCCTCTCTAGCTGTTTCTTTTTGTTTTCCTTTATTCTAGGGAATTAGTCGTATGAACTTAGGAAAGAGGAAACAGATTCAAGGACATCTAAAAATGCGTGGGTTACTTTTTTCCACTTTCCAAGTTACGCTCTAAAATTAGCTTCTTTTCTTTCTCAAAAAAGAAAAAAAGAACTTGTTTTCAAGTTTTCTAGCTTTCTCGGATTTTCTTCAATAGGATTGTTTTTAATTTTTTTGAATCTTTACCAAAGAAAGGCAATAAATGGATTCTCATTTATCATGTGCTCATCTTTTGGTGTGGTGGCAGGGAGTGAGTATCGGGAAGGGGTGTTTACAGATTTACGGAGATACTCGACCATGCAGTCGACGATGGATTTGAAGCCGCAGATATAGATGTTTTGGTATGATTATTAGGTCGTTGTGTCTCAATAATGGAAGATTGACTCGCCGAAAGAGAAGACTTTTTTTACTTTTTAAGTTTCTGAGTTTATTAGTATTGTTAATTTAGTCCCTATATTATTACTTTCCTAACATTTTGATCTTGTTCTCATGAGGGTGGGTTTAAATATCCTTATTTTGCACTATAGACGTGTTAAAAATTGTCAAAGTTCTCAATGAATAAATTAGTTTTCCTTTAATTCTTACCATTTACTATTAAATGTGTGGGTTGAGTTAAAGTTGGGCGGGTCAAATTGAGTTAAACCATTAAATGAGTCAAAACTCAACCCAACCCAAAGTGTACTTTGGCTAAGATGGATTGGGCCAAGAGTGGTTAAACAATGGGTTATAATCTAACCCACCCAACTTGATCTATCTATTTTACAGTTTTAAATTTACATTCCATCATTCTATATTAATACAAAAGACTTATAACATAAAGAAAATGATGATTTGAATACATTGTTGAATAAAAATTGACCATACTAATTTTACTTAGTCAAATTTTTGAATAAATAATATTGAATGCATTGTTTCTTTTATTTTCCTTTATTCCAGGGCACTAGTCGTATGAACTTAGGCAAGAGGGAACAGATTCAAGGACATCTAAAAATGCGTGGGTTACTTGTTTCCACTTTCCAAGTTACCCTCTAAAATTAGCTTCTGTTCTTTCTCAAAAAAAAAAAAAAAAAAACTTGTTTCCAAGTTTTCTAGCTTTCTCTGATTTTCTTCAATGGAATTGTTTTCAATTTTCTTCTGAATCTTTACCAAAGAAAGGCAATAAATGGATTCTCATTTATCATGTTCTCATCTTTTGGTGTGCTGGCAGTGAGTGGGTATCGGGAAGGGATGTTTACAGATTTACGGAGATACTCGACCATGCAGTCAACGATGGGTTTGAAGCCGCAGATATAGATGTTTTGGTATGATTATTAGGTCGTTGTGTCTCAACAATGGAAGATTGACTCTTGAAGACTTTTTTTAGTTTTTAAGTTTATGATTTTATTAGTATTGTCAATTTAGTCCCTATGTTATTACTTTCCTAATATTTTGGTCTTGTTCTAGAAGATGTATAGCTGGATGGTGGGTTTAAATATCCTTATTTTGCACTGTAACCGCGTAGAAAATTATCAAAGTTATGAATGAATAAATTAGTTTTCCTTTAATTATTGCCATTTACGATTTTCTTGATTATTTCTAGAGTTGGTAAATGGGCTGGTTGATTAAAGATGGGTGGGTCAAACTAGGTTATACCATTAAATGGGTCAAAATCCAAACCAGCCCAAAGTATACTTGGGCTAAGAAGGGTTGGGTCAAGAGTGGTTAAACAATGAGTTATAATCTGACCCACCCAACTTGACCCATCAGTTTTACAGTTTTAAATTTACATTCCATCATTCTATATTAATACAAAAGACTTATAATATAAAGAAAATGATGATTTGAATACATTGTTGAATAAAAATTGACCATACTAATTTTATTTAGTCAAATTTTGGAATAAACAATGTTGAATGCATTGTTTTGTTTTATTTTTTTTTCTAAAGAAGTGGTCGTATGAACTTAAGCAAGAGGGAACAAATTCAAGGACATCTAAAAATGTGTGGGTTACTTGTTTCCACTTTCCAAGTTACCCACTAAAATTAGCTTCTGTTCTTTCTCAAAAAAGAAAAAAAGATCTTGTTTCCAAGTTTTCTAGCTTTCTCTGATTTTCTTCAATGAGATTGTTTTCAATTTTTTGAATCTTCACCAAAGAAAGGCAATAAATAGATTCTCATTTATCATGTGTTCATCTTTTGGTGTGCAGGCAGTTAGTGGGTATCAGGAAGGGGGTGTTTCCAAATTTAGGAACATACTCGACCATGCAGTCGACGATGGGTTTGAAGCCGCAGATATAGAGGTTTTGGTATGGTTATTTGGTCGTTGTGTCTCAACAATGTAAGATTGACTCGCTGAAAGATAAGACCTTTTTACTTTTTAAGTTTCTGAGTTTATTAGTATTGTCAATTTAGTCCATATGTTATTACTTTCCTAACATTTTGGTCTTGTTCTAAAAGATGTATAGCTGGAGGGTGGTTTTAAATATCCTTATGTTGTAACTTACCGTGTTGAAAATTATCAAATTTATGAATGAATGAATTAGTTTTCCTTTAATTCTTGCCATTTACTATTTTTTTGATTTTTTCTTGAGGTTGTAAATGTTTCGGTTGGGTTAAAGTTGCGCGGGTCAAATTGAGTTAAAAAATTAAATGGGTCAAAACATAACCCAACCCAAAGTATACTTGGGGTAAGAACAATGAGTTATAATCTAACCCACCCAACTTGATCCAGCTATTTTACATTTTTAAATTTACATTCCATCATTCTATATTAATACAAAATTTTATAACATAAAGAAAATGATGATTTGAATACATTGTTGAATAAAAATTCACCATACTAATTTTACTTAGTCTAATTTTTGAATAAACAATGTTGAATGCATTGTTTTGTTTTATTTTCTTTATTCCAAGGAACTGGTCGTATGAACTTAGGCAAGAGGGAACAGATTCAAGGACATCTAAAAATGTGTGGGTTACTTTTTCCCTTTCCAAGTTACGCTCTAAAATTAGATTCTTTTCTTTCTCAAAAAAGAAAAAAAGAACTTGTTTCCAAGTTTTCTAGCTTTCTTTGATTTTCTTCAATGGAATTGTTTTCAATTTTTCTGAACCTTTACCAAAGAAAGTCAATAAATAGATTCTCATTTATCATGTGCTCATCTTTTGGTGTGGTGGCAGGGAGTGAGTATCGGGAAGGGGTGTTTACAGATTTACGGAGATACTCGATCATGCAGTCGACGATGGGTTTCAAGCCGCAGATATAGATGTTTTGATATGATTATTAGGTCGTTGTGTCTCAACAATAGAAGATTGACTCCCTGAAGGAGAAGACCTTTTTTTACTTTTTAAGTTTCTGAGTTTATTAACAATGTCAATTTAGTCCCTATGTTATTACTTTCCTAATATTTTGATCTTATTCTACAAGATGTATAGCTAGAGGGTGGGTTTAAATATCCTTATTTTGTACTGAAAATTATCAAAGTTTTGAATATATGAATTAGCTTACCTTTAATTCTTGCCATTTACGATTTTCTTGATTTTTTCTAGAGGTGGTAAATGGGTGGGTTGGTTCAAGTTGGGCCAGTCAAATTGGGTTAAACTATTTAATGGGTCAAAACCCAATCCAACCCAAAGTGTACTTGGGTTAAGATTAGTTGGGTCAAGAGTAGTTGAACAATGAGTTATAATCTAACCCACCCAATCTGATCCATCAATTTTACAGTTTTAAATTACATTCCATCGTTCTATATTAATACAAAAGACTTATAACATAAAGAAAATGATGATTTGAAAACATTGTTGAATAAAAATTGACCATACTAATTTTACTTAGTCAAAATTTTGAATTAAAAATGTTGAATGCATTGTTTTTTTCCTCTTTATTTCAGATAACTGATCGTATAAATTTGGGCAAGAGGGAACAGATTCAAGGACATCTAAAAATGCGTGGTTGAGTTGTTTCCACTTTCCATATTACCCACTAAAATTAGCTTCTGTTCTTTCTCAAAAAAGAAAAAAATAACTTGTTGTTTCCATGTTTTCTATCTTTCTCTGATTTTCTTCAATGGTATTGTTTTCATTTTTTTAAATCTTTACCAAAGAAAGGCAATAAATAGATTCTCATTTATCATGTGCTCATCTTTTATGGCAGGGAGTGGGTATCGGGAATAGGTGTTTGCAGATTTATGCAGATACTCGACCATGCAGGCGACGATGGGTTGAAGCCGCAGATATAGAGGTTTTAGTATGATTATTAGGTCGTTGTGTCTCAACAATAGATGATTGACTCGCTGAAGGAGAAGACCTTTTTTACTTTTTAAGTTTCTGAGTTTATTAGTATTGTCAATTTAGTCCCTATATTATTAATTTCCTAATATTCTGGTCTTGTTCTAGAAGATGTATAGCTGGAGGGTGGGTTTAAATATCCTTATTTTTTACTGTAGCCGTATTAAGAATTATCAAAGTTATGAATGAATGAATTAGTTTTCTTTTAATTCTTGTCATTTACGATTTTCTTGATTTTTTCTAGAGGCGGTAAATGTATGGGTTGGGTTAAAGTTGGACAGGTTAAATTGGGTTAAACCATTGAATGGGTCAAAATCCAACCCAACCCCAGGTGTACTTGGACTAAGATGGGTTAAACAATTGGTTTTAGTTTAAACCATCCAACTTGACCCATCAATTTTACAGTTTTAAATTTACATTCCATCATTCTATATTAATACCAAAGACTTATAACATAAAGAAAATGATGATTTGAATGTATTATTGAATAAAAATTGACCATACCAATTTTACTTAGTCAATATAAAAAATAAAATAATCTAATATTGAATATTTCAAGGGTCAGGTTGGGCATGATAATGGGTCAACTTGGGTTGTTGTTTTTGATGGGTTTACTTGGGTATAACAAAAAATCAACCCATCATCAAAATCATCTAACCTAAACCTATAAAAACTTGGGCGGGTTGGGTTGGTCAATGGATTTGGGTCAATTTTGTCACCCCTAATTTTTTTTTAATGGAATCAATTTTCAAACTCATGGAGAGCTGATCTGTAACCTAATTTATTACCTTGACTAGCTTGAGTTACTAGGCAGCTGTTGACACCCAATTTTGTCCCTTCGTTTTTCACAATTTGGCTATATTTAATCAAAATCGATAATAGTAATTTTCCAAACAAAATTGCACTAGATAACATGCATTTGCATGTGTAAAATTATTATCAATCCCCTATTTATATAACATTCATTTAATTGTGACTATATTACGTAATTACCTTCATTTAGGCTATTTTTCAAACTACGTATGCTATTTCATGCAATTTAACGCATTATGAAATTATTTAATAATTATTTGTGGCTATTTATATCTAATTAGTATTATTTGTGGTCATCTATATTTATTTATAATTAAACACATTTATTTATAATTATTTATAATTTTTCTTATTTTACGCTAATTATTCATATTTATTATCATTTTAAATAAATACTAGCCAAATTTATCAATTTACAACTCACTCCCATTACACTTATTCCATGTCATCACCCTTTGTCCACGTATATGCCACCTAAGCTCCACTTAAGCTTACACCTCACTAAATACACTTCTAGCACAATGTACAACTTCGTTTGGCACGCGTACAACTCATTCTAGCACGCAGTACAACCCCTTAAAGCACCCACTTATCCACTTCATCACATATGCTACTAATACACACGCGCGCGCGCGCCTACGTGGCACAATCGCAGCCTTCCATCTCACAGATCCAACGGCCCACATTATTTCTCCCTTTTACATCTATACACCTACACCCACACACAAAAACCCTAAACACATTACTCCCTCTCTCCCCAAAACTCATCAGCCGCCGATCCCATTTCCCTCTCTCCCCCTTTGCTCGTAACCCGTCCAGGTTCCACCAGTCCCCCGTCGTCTCCTCCGCCATCAACGCCGTGACCTTCTCCCTCGTCCTATCTCTGATTACACGGGACAAATCTCCCTTTCCTTTGCCTCGTGAATCCGAAATAGGAACAAGGGATAGGGTACGAATCCCTTCAAATCCGGCACCTACAAACTGAGATTGGAACGGATTCTACACACACAAGGCAGGTTATCAATGATTCGAGTTTGAAAGGTTCAGAATTAAACATAAATGAATCGGGTCAATCTTGACCCGACCCGGCGCTGAAAATGGGTAACCTCTTTCCTTTTCTCTTGTTTATTCTGATTCTGTGAAATCTCATGATAGCATGTATAATTTCAGATTAGGAGCATGCCTAAACAAAAATGATTCCTTGTGACTATTTTCAATTACTTGCAGAATCTGAAATTACTTGTAAATTGTATAGGAAACTTGATACTACTATAGTTATTCCGTGTTATTAGTTTCTAAAAAATCATGTCGTAATATTAGTTTTTGACTTGCGAGCTATAAGTGGCTAACTGTTTGGATTGTTTGAATTGGTTTGGCATCATTTGTTAGCATTAACCATGCCTTGTTATTGAATCTGTCTGCCTAAGCTTTTAGGGAAGAAATCAATTTCTTTAATAGGAATGATCAGGCCTATTTGTGGAAGTATGTAGGTTATAGTATCTTCCTGATTTCATGGGATTGATCCTTGATGTCCTAAAATCAAGATGTTGATTTCCTTTCCTTTGTTATTGAGAATTTGAAACTCAAAGCAGCCTATATAAGCAGACATCTGCATACACTTTGCAGGATCGGGGAACACAAAACATCACTCTTCCTTGTGATTTTTGAAATACACACACTGAACCAGTACACACTACTCTCTTCTTCTCAGTTTTCTACACGTTTCACACACAGACTCTACACCTCTCCCTTACTGAATACCCACTCTCGATACCTCTCACACACTGGTCTACACTCTTACTGAACGGCCTCACACACTTATACACTTGGCTGGATAAAAGCCTAGACAAGGCTGCCTAATCTGATTGCTGGTCTGCACCTTTGAAAAAGAAACTTAGACAAGGAGCAGGCACCATCTTTTACACTGGTATACACTGTATGCTCTTTGGAATTTTGGCATTGGATTCTTCTCTTTGCTTGTTAGTAAGCTGAGGCAAGCCCTGTTTGTTCATCTCCTTTCTTTGCTCGTTTAAACGTATAAGGTACCTCTAAAACTGATTGAATGAACTCATTGGCGCTGCATATCTGTTATAAATCACTTTCTGGCTGCTGCTTGTTATTGTGCTGTTTGCTTGTCATTGGCCTCTTTTGGCCCCTCTACTGACCCTTATTATGCAGTTTTGGATAGCCTCTAAAGGGGTTATACCATTTGTTAGTCACATACAGGTCTTAACAGTCATGTAAACCTTGCAAGAGGTTATAATGCTAAAGGTTCTCTCTTTTGGTGAGAGGTGGGGAGTTCTGGAAAAGAACTTCTCATGATCCAAGGGACAAGGCCCTTCTCTTCTCTTCTTTTTTTCTAAAAGTTGTTATGTAACTAGACTTGAATGTTTAAACTACGTATTTGTTAGGAATTAATGGTTCGTATAAGCGCCATGAGGTGCCTCTAGTTGTTTAGGACAGGTGAAGCAGTCCAAGGCTAAACAGGGGCCTTTCATTAACCTTGCTCTTTACTTTCATATGTTTGAAGTTAAGTTTGACACAAAGTCTGAAAATAGGTTTATTTCTGTAAAGTTTCAAGCTTAAAACCATGATAGTTGCATTAGGTGTGAAAATTGGAAATTTTGTGAATATAATGCATAACAGGTTTTAATTGAAATTATTACATAGGAGCTGTTTTGCTGAATATCATTAAAAGCTAAAATAGCAATATTATCTAAAACAGGATTATTGTTGCAATTTTATCTTCTGAAACGCAAACAACATCCTTGGTTTAGTGTAACGGGCTGAAACTGCAAGACAATGTTTAAACTGGTTTATTTCCGCAAATTATACACTCTGAAACGTTACAGTTTTTGTGAAGGTGGCTAAAACTGAAACAGTATTTTAACTTCAGCCTGTTATTGCAAAGTTAGAATCCTGAGAACAACAGTACGTTTCATTTTCTTAAACATGGCTAACTTCACAATTCATGATCGTATTTTAGGCTGTTTATGCAAATTGAACATGCTGAAAACTTAACGGTAGCTTATGGGTTTTTGAACCTTTATTACAATTCATTAATTTAGAGGCTCATTCTTCTTTTAAGTTTATTACATTGCTATTATTTGCTTCTGCGTATAACATTACCGTATATTTACGTGACGCCTAGTTCGAGTCTAGTTTGGGGCACTTAATATATATAGGAGGTCTAGATACTTTATTTAGTAGTCTCAAAGGCTTCCGAGACATTAAGTGGGACGCTAGAAAAACCTTTTAGGACATTTTAAAACATTAAGAAGCGCTTTTAAATACTTAAAGAGGGAATGGGGATTAAGGGTAATTTAAGCCCCTCGGAAGTGATGAAATTACCCGAGCTATATATTGATAGTGGATTTGAAAACTATCGTCCCTTACGAAAGCCGGGTTCTGATCCGAATAGAATAATAAAACTTAGGGTTTTTCAAATGTTTAATTAGTTATTATTTTGTGGCTATTTGTGCAACTATTATTTCAAATTATTTATGCAATCCTATATCTCCTTTGTTTATTTATTTAGTTTCTGTCCTTTTTATAAGCAATATGTTTAAACCCAATATAGAAATCGGCCGGGAACCACATTTGTGGAACTTAGGAGGTGCCTAACCCCTTCCTTCTAGGTTAACTTGAACACTTACCCTACAACTCTCAGGAAGATCCTATCTGGCAAGCTGTTTCTACTTCCGTGGACCTATATACCATTGATAAATATCAGGTAATCTTTATACCAAACATCTTGAGTTTGCAACTTCTTTTTTTCACAGAAAAAGGCAGCTACTTTATCGCACCAGACGATAGAGAGGAAGAAAATCAGCAGACCAGCCTAATTAGAAACGTAGCAGCCAAAGGTTTTCCTCTGCTATGTTGTTTCCAGTACTATAATTTTCTTGTGGCTATAAAGGGCCTGATGTTCGAGTTGTAGTGGAAGCAGTGAAGGAAGCGGGTTAGTTCATTAAGGCGGTGAAACGACCTCGGTTAGTCGTTTCAGAAGTTAGGACTCCGATTGGCGTGTCGATAATTTTAAAATATTCGTAATGTCCATTAGGATCTGTCTATAAAATTTGAGCTAAATCAGACCTCATTTGGTAGGCATCGGAAGAAGGTTTCAGTTTTTATTATCGATAAATATTAAAAAGAGATTTTCGAGCTCGGTTTTGGCGAATGAGCTCCGATTCGAAATCCGAAAGCGCCGTTAGGTTCTATGATTATTTGTGACTTTTTTATCTTTCGAAAGTGAATTTTGATATTGTTCGACTAGGTTCCGCTAAAATGCCGAAAGTTAAATAATTTGACTTTTTTCTATTTAAATTCGCATCTTGAGTTTCGGAAACTCGATTTGAGATCTGCCTTAGTGAGTATGCTACATATATTTTGAATAACTTGTATGCAAAAGTTGTATGCTACAGAGACAGTTCTATAAACTGCTAGTCTCGCAGGATGGTGAGGCACCCAATGTAGTAGACCCATAGATTTCTTCTTCCCTTATATCTGAGTAGATTAGATTCTTCCGATAGATTTGGAAATGGTTTATCTTATCATGGTTTTATGGTTTCCGGGGATTTTGTTTATATTAAGAATCTGTTACGGTAGAGGGGAAGCTTCTGATTTATTCCTGGCATTCGTGAAAGCCTACTAGTTTATCTGGTTTAAATGTGAGAAATTTGGGAGAGAGTGTCGGTATAGTCTGCTTGGAATCTTTTTGTGCCACCTTCTATTATTATGTCAAATCAGTTTACCTTTCTTGTCAGAATTCAATGTTGGTAGGATAATGGGATCCTAATTCGTCACCATCAGAAAGTGTTATCTTTTCTTCCTGTGTAAAGTGATAAGTAAGTAATACTCGATCTATGTGTCTCCTCTTGGTTTGAAGCGCTGTAGAGTCATGTTATTCTATGATCTTGTCTCGGTTATAAAAGGGTTTCTGATAAATTATCAGAGTTTCCTTCTTATTGGGAGGTTAAATTGGCATGGATGTTGTTCCATAGAGTTTATTTAATGTCCATTTATTCAATTGCGATTCTTTGACTAGCATGACTCGTAAGTAGTCTAGCTCTGGTAGCCAAATAAATAAGAAGAAGAGCTTCCTAATGCTCTAATTATTTCTATCCTCAGTCCGTTGCCATCTCTTCTTTATTCGGCACTGGTGAACTTAGGAAGTCAGTGACTTATTGTGATGTTCCCTGCGTTGAGCCAGAGTGCATGCCAAGGTAGCCGGGTAAGCACATTGTCGTTTTTCAAGGATACTAAGGGTAATGAGAGGCGTTATTTGACCTTTGATTTGATCCAACAGGAGGTGGTGCTTACAGAAAATGTATGGAGTTGTGACTCGAGAATTGCAGCTATTTGGCAACTCGAAAGGATAGTTGGTAGCTTAAGTCTGCCTACGTTCAGCTTTTAGCTAAATCTTCTTTAGTCCAGCAGACTGTGCGGGGATGGGTATTCCTATTCATATAGCTGCATGAGTTTCTGCTTTAAGTGGATGAGTCTTCCTCCAAATACTGAATGGTAATACTAAATCTCTAAGGCATTGATACCACTTTTGTCACGACCCAGCCTAAAGCCACGAAAGAAACCTACAATGAGTGTCGATCATTGCTAAACCCACTAATAATCTATTAATGCTAGAGATAAGCTGGCAACCTAATCTTATATATACGTTCCTATCTGCTGAAACCATAAAGTCTGGAAAGATGACACGACTTTAACTTGCTGGCAATTAGAACACTGAGCCACAAATTCTGCTATGTCACACTTCATTCCGTCCTACCAATAAATCTGCTTAAGATCATGGTACATCTTAGTCGAACATGGATGAACAATGTATTTAGAATAATGTGCCTCTATCATAATCTAACCACGTAAATCTGCAACATCAGGAACAAAAAGTCTATCTTTATACATGAGAACACCGTCAGTAGTAACCCTGTATGGTGACTCCAGTTTTCTTCTGGCTATCTGTCTGTATTCAACTAGAACTGGATCCTCATACTGACGCTGTTTTACTTCATGAAAATTTAGAGTTAAAGGTCTAGTGCAGCTTATCGTCCATCCATCATTGGCATATCTCCTTCACACCTCAACTCTTTGAGAAGTTATTTTAGCATTATAAGTGCACATGTAACCAACTTTGTTGCTGGTATTCTGCCTCAGCTCATGGTTCAACTACATGTCTCTTTTATTTTCACTTTTTCAAGTTATAATATTTCCAATTCAAAGACAATACCCTGAATTAGATGTTCAGTCTGAAGATCATTCCTGGTCTGCATCATACTATCCAGTAGTATTTGTATGATCCTTATCCTTATATGATAGACCCTGTTCAGATGAACCTTTGACATACATTAGGATATGAGTAACTATATTCCCACAAGGAGCTTGCGGAACAATACTAACATCAACTGAGATGTTGCATAGTGCGTTCGTAAAAATAATATAGCTTGCATCAAATCTTCTATAGTGTGTAGTGACAAGGTACTTCAAATGCTCCCTTATTGCATCAAGTGTGAGCTAATTCTTAGTTCCATCGACCTGTTCTATATCAAAAGGTATATCGAAGAGGTGATCATCGGCTGAATCATGTTAACCCATTCAAAGTTCCGTGTATCTTTGCTTCGAAAAGTAAAACTCTCTTCTCGTGATCGAGAAAGGATCAGCTTAGTCAGAATAAGCTGTGCAATGGTATTATCACATTATCCAGATATATTTTATTCCAAAAGCATGATGTGCGTAATATAATTCTGATCCTGTAATCAGAAGGTAAGGCCCGTGGAGTAGCTTATGAAGGTCGTGCAAGTTCTCTTGTTATATGTGCGAATTTATTTTAAGACTTGGGCTCGTTCGAGGACGAACGAGAGTTTAAGTGGAGGAGAATGAAACGACCTCGGTTAGTAGTTTCAGAAGTTAGGACTCCGATTGGCGTGCCGATAATTTTAAAATATTCGTCAGGTCCATTGAGACTTATTTGTAAATTTGAGCTAAATCAGACCTCGTTTGGTACGTATCGGAAGAAGATTTCAGTTTTTATTGTCGATAAATAGTAAAAAGAGGTTTTCGAGCTCAATTTTGGCGAATGAACTCCGGTTCGACATCCAAAAGCGTCGTTGGGTTCGTATGATTATTTATGATTTTTGTGAACTTTCGAAAGTGGTTGTTCGGTAGTTTGTGAGTACTGTGTCCTGGTCTTGATTGAATCTGATTGTTCTGCAGATTTTAGAGATGTTTTCTTATTTGGTTCAGGCAGCCTGCATTCTGTTCCAGAATTTGCTGATAGCTTATAGCAAGTACTAGAACTGTTTGTCCCCTGGTGGTGTTTGGTTTCTGCCTGATATAGAATAGTTTAGGATTGAAGAGTGTGTGAATGCTAAGAGGTATGGCTAGTAATAGTATTTGTGAGTCTTGCTTCCAGTGTATGCAGCTTGGTCTGGTTTTAATTGGGAGCTGATTCCCTCTGTGGGTGTCCATCTATAGCTCTGTTTATGCGGCTGTAACTAGTGAATATTGCTCTGTTGATTGCATAGCCAGTTTGAGAATCAATCCAGTTTGTTTCTCGAGCATTCTGTCAGTGAATGAGGTCCATCAGAATGTTTATGAAATTGTTGGTCTTTGTTGTTGAAATGACTTCGGTCAGTCGTTTCGAAAGTTAGGACTCCGATTGGCGTTCAGATAATTTTAAAATATTCATAATATCCATTAGGATCTGTCTATAAAATTTGAGCTAAATCATACCTCGTTTGGTAGGCATCGGAAGAAGGTTTCAGTTTTTATTATCGATAAATATTAAAAAGAGATTTTCGAGCTCGGTTTTGGCGAATGAGCTCCGATTCGAAATCCGAAAGCGCCGTGATTATTTGTGACTTTTTTAATCTTTCGAAAGTGAATTTCGATATTGTCCTGCTAGGTTCCGCTAAAATGCCGAAAGTTAAATAATTTGACTTTTTTCTATTTAAATTCGCATCTTGAGTTTCGGAAACCCGATTTGAGATCTGTCTTAGTGAGTATGCTATATATATTTTGTATAACTTGTATGTAAAAGTTGAAATTATTTCGAATATCATAGGGTACCATTTTAATTTTCGTCATGAAAAGAAAAGAAAAGCAGAAAAAGACAAAAACGAAAAAGAAAGCAAAAGACTAAGCCATGGCGGTGGACTGGATATATATATCCATGCAGCTTCATTTAGAATCTGGGAAATGGAGAAACAGGAAGAAACAGAAATGAAAGATAAAACGCGCAGAAATTAAAAAAAAAATGCCAGAAAATGAGAAAAGAGCCGGAAAAATAGTAGAATTTTTACCCCAAAACATTCAGGTAATGATCTTAATACATTATTTGAGTTTATTACGTGTATTTGAATATGTTTTAACGGTAAAACTTGGAATATTAGACATTGTTTTAATAAGTTCAATTAATAGTTTAAAGGGTCAAATGGACCCCGATGATGGAATTGATTATATATTCGTACTCAGTGAGTTACGGGCAACATATAAATATAATTTATTTAAGGTTTGGTTATGTGACCTTAAACTCTGTATATAGGTCTGGCCTGCATATTGTGTATGCGAATAGGGTATCAGGTTCCTAACCGGATTGCTCTAAGATGTGAGGAATGAAGCCTTTAGCCTAAATTGATATATTTTTCTGCTTATTGAATAGAGTGGAATCGTTTGGCAATGAAACCAAAGGATAAAGCGGTTGTTGATTCGCAGTATAACTTTTGGAAGAGGTAAGTGTTTATATCCATTGCTTTGGAGGAACTTGGCCTCGTGGATTTTCTACCACGTGTTTCTTACGTGTGTAGCTGCCGATTTACGCCTTAGCTTTGAATTTACATTGTATATTGTATGTTATGCCCTGTTGTTGGTATTGTATTGAGCATATGAGCATTGCACTCTGGTTTTGAGCATTGCATATACTCCCCGATTGGCGATGAGAGTCCCGCACCGGTGAAGGGTCATTATTGCATAGCCGCAACGGTATAAATATATGGATCGGGTTGCATGCAGCTAATGGATGAATATATGGATCGGGTTGCACGCCGCAACAGGATGTATTTCTCATTGTTGATGTGTTCGGAATACCTATATGTTTTGGTTATCTTACGTTCCTGGTTGTTGATGAGTTTGTCATTCCATACGTGTTTCCAGTTATTATCTGGCTCTGCCTTTTTATAATTTAAATAAGAGGAATTTTGTTTATCTGTTTCTCCTCCCTGGCTAGCTATCATATTCTTTGAGGTGGCTAGTCTGCCCCACTTATTGAGTCCTTTTGACTCACCCTTGTTTGTTGTTTGTTTCTTGTCCATCTATTTCGTTTTGGCAGGTTCGCTCCAGGATTGAGTTCGCCACTTGTGAAGGAGCGAAGACGACTTCAGCTGTCAGGGTGAGCCAGCTTTTATTCCGGATGGCTACCAGTTTTATGTTTATTATTTCAGTTGCATTTTGCTCCCTTCGGGAGGTATTTGTCTTCTTCTGTACTCTTAGATGTCTAGTCTGAATAGCCCTAAACCTAGTATGTTGGGTAGTCAGTTGTAATTTCTTTTGTACAGCTTACAAGCATCAGTACTCTGTGCATTTTCTAACTATTGTTCTTATTTATGAATTGAATTATATTTATTTTCCTAATTTAATTGGTAAGGGTTCGCCCGACGGGTCTAGGGGAGGATGTCGGGTGCCCGCATGGCCTAGCCGGTTTCCGGGTCGTGTCAGTTGTCTGAACCTGGGAAGTTTTAGTCTGATTCCAGTGTCTCATCTCTTTGAAAATTTGTAACTAATTTCTGCCTCACTTGATATATGATTATTCCAATTTACATGCTTAGGTTACTTAATACTTTGGCTTGAGTTGTAGCCTACGAGCATTGTTATCTATGCAAATTTCCCTCGCACATACTAATCCTTATCTCTTATTTATTTTGCATGAAACACTCCTTGGGATCGAGTTGGTATCAACTCAAATGGGGCTCATGGGCTTGGAGTTTGCATTGGTATCAAAATTCGGGCTCAAGTTCTCAAGATTATAGAAAACTTTAGGAAAACCAAGACTCGTTTCGCGAGTTAGCTTTCCGGGTTCTATCTTTTAACTCTTGTCTTCCCTTTGCCCTTAGGATATTTATATAAATTACTTATAGAATAATTATGTACTTATATTTTATGAATAAATACTTGATGATTTGAGTTACTTAATTATTTTATGTTCATTATCCGTTACTTTGTTGTTGTTTATTTATTGCAAATCAGACCATTTAAGCAAATGCGTGCAAAATTTCATAAATTTTCAAAAACTACGATTAATAAATGACTATAAGAAAGAACTTCTATCTTATTGATACGAAGTAGTTTTTTTTGTAAAAGTCAAAATTCATAAAGAAGTTTTAATTAACTTCTAAATGTCCCGAAACAACTTTGCAAAAAGCGACTCGAAACCTAAAGTTCCATCTTATGGTGAGAAACTTCGGTTTTTAAAGTTGAAATTAAGGAAGTGTCATTTATGTGTTACCATATATGAGTTGGCAAAGAAATTAGGACGATCAAATCGCTCATTTTCAAATAAAATGCGCTTTTTATTTTATTTTATTTGAAAATAATTAAAGCTTTCAAATAAATTGTATATCTTTTGAAAACTTACTAAATTTAATTAGTTGAATTAATTAATAGTTCACTAATTATTTTTAGAAAATCGCATAAATAGCAGTTGCAAATATTTTGGAAACCTGTCGGATTAACCGTTTTTAATGGAATTTCGAAAGTGCCTTAAAAACCTTCTTTCGAAATTAACAAAACCTTTTACTTAGAATCTCTGAAAGAAGGATCATTTTTTTATAAAACGGAGTTTCGCACGCATTTGCTTATTTGGTTCCCTGTTTTCTTTAAATTGGGTGGCGACTCCAAAAACTCCAAAAGAGTTAGTCCATTCAGTTGATATTCCTAAATTTAGCCTCTCGGGGTTATTTTTTTTGAGGGTTCAACAGCATGACGACTCTGCTGGGGAGCAATAAAGGTTTTGACCGTAATGATTTCCAATTATTTGCAACTAGCATGCCTAATTTATTTGCTTTATTATATCTGTTTGTTTGGTTTGTTATAGAAAGCATGTATTACATTTTATTTGTGCATAGTCCGCATTCCATTCATATTTCCTCCCTCATGGAACCTGTCAATTCTCTTTCACCTCCTCGATTTCATCACGGGGCACCCGCTTGACGGGTAGTTACGCAGGAAAGGCATTACCCTTACCTCACTCTTTGAAAATTCTTTCGTGTCACCATAGTTAGTTCGGGATATTGATGTTGCCTGATTTTTTCATGGCCAGTTCTACTGCGTTGTGAGGCCAGGTCTATCCCGCATAGGTCGAGTCAGCCTCAACCGTTAGCCCACTCTTAGAAGGAGATTTTAGGACATGCATGCATATACACCTTAGTTTGGACCTAGTCCTTGGTACCGTTTCCAGGAATTAAGAAACCGCCATTTTGTTGACGGGTTATTAAATCCCAACGACACTGCATATTATGTGATCATGTGGATGTTATAACGAATACCAAACCATTTGCCATGTCAAATTTGAGAAGTTGACAATTATGTCGGTTTATTTATATCTCAGATGTTGTATTGACAAACAGCTTGTGTCATTATAATAACCACATGTACGTGCAACTTGACGATTAGGCTTACCTCTAGCACAAAGAGGCACCTTACAGGGTAGGACGCGCCCGCATTTTTATTTATGCTCAACTAATTGTGATTGCCCCATGTCAAACCTGTTTAAAATGAAAAGTGCTACGTGACGCACACTACATGATTGTGTGCAATTTTGTCAATAACACGCAAACTAACATAGTTTACCGTTTGAAATATTCTTTTGTTTGATTATTCCCCAAATCAGAGAGAGTTTGATTCGTGTTGACTCCCCAGTTGGTAAAGTGTCTAATCTAAAGTGAAGCAAGCAATGACTGATTTGATTGATAATCAGACTGGTATCCCTGCATCTTCTAATGAGCAACCAGTTGATGTTCCTGATGAACAAATTGCTAGAATGGCTAAGCAGATTGAATGTATGCAAGCTGAACTAGAAAAAATGAAAGGGTCGAGCCACAGAAACGCGCCAATCGTGCTATCAACTCTGAATCCCTATGTTGAAACTGCCAATCCGAACACGCCTTTAAATTCCAGTGTCATTCATATGCTTGCACCAGTTAACAACATCCCAAATGCATTCATTAACCAGAACAACTTGCCTCACTATCAATATTTACCTGCCAAAGATAATCCTCGTCCTCCACAATCCAAAGCACCCATTTCTGTGGCTGTTGCTCCTCAAAATGCCAATGACCCAAGACAAGGATATCATGAAGCCCAATACTATGAGCATGACCCCTATGGTAAGAACGTGGATTTCACTAACTATGTGCCACAAAGTAAAGTCCCTGTAACCGTGAAAAAGCGGGGAAGGACAGTTGAGCAAGGGGAGATAATCCAAACGATGAAAATCATGCAACAATCCATCAAGGATTTGCAAGTGTCTAGAGGGAGTCAAAGTATCTCCTATCGCAATCTTTATCTATACCCTGACGTTACTCCTCCTCCCGCGTTTAAAGTGCCAAAATTTGATATGTATGATGGTCATAGTGACCCATTTGTTCATTTGACCAAATATCTCAACCGAATGAGGGTTGTGGGAGGTAAAGAGGAACTTCTGATGGCCTTCTTCAGTCATAGTCTGGAAGGTATTGCTGCTGAATGATTTGTAAGACAGGATATAAGCAAGTGGCGTGAGTTTGATGACATAGCCAATAATTTTACAAAGCAGTTTGAGTAAAATGCCGAGGTGGTTCCTGACCTTATAACCTTGTCCAATCTGAAGAAGTCCAACAGAAACCTTTAGGGAATACGCATTGAGATGGCGTGAATAGGCTGCAAGGGTGAAACCACCAATGACTGAGGAAAACATGGTAAAGTACTTCATCCGAGCCCAAGGTGATTCTTATTACATGCACTTGCTCCCGATGATGGGTAAACCCTATTCTGAACTTCTTGTGATAGGAGAAATGGTTGAAGAAGGTGTCAAAACTGGGCGAATTGTAAGCTTTAACGCGATGAAGGCAACTGCCCAGAATGCTCAAGCTGGCACAAGTAATTTTCAAAAGGAAGATGAATTTGATATTTATATGGCCGACATCGATCAAAGGCCAAATAAGAAGCCAACCTTCATAAACTCACCAAACCAGCCCACTCACCAAAGCACACTATACTCAACTTACCCAAGTCAATATCAAATTCCACCCGGTCCATATCCCGTCTAAAATACTCAACCCAATTACCATTAATCTAGAATACCCGCTTATCAGCCTTATTCACAACCGCAAGCATACAATTACCCTTAACAACACCAGTTACCTGCAGCCCGTCAGTCTTTGCCAGCAGGATCGCATCCCAAATATGAGAAGAAGCAACGTCGAAAATTCACATCTTTAGGTGAACCACAGGCTCAATTGTATGAAAGATTAAAAGATGTGGGAATGCTAGAACCAGTATCAGGAAACAGTACATTTGACCCTCCCCCACAATGGGTTGATGGAACCAAATATTGTGCTTACCATGCATAATTTTTCAGGCACGACACTACGAATGTGTTGCTCAACACAAGATCCAAGATTTAATCGAAGATGGATCAATCCAGATGAGAGAACCAATGCCCAGAGATTTAGTAGCATGACTGTTGTTGAAAAAATTTCTCATTTACAAGAAGGCTCACTCTTACAGTTTGGCCAAAACTTATCAATCCAAGTACAATCAAGATAGCTTACAAGCGGCGCAAGCAAGTTTTTTTCTCATTTTATGTTGATTGTAATGCGAACTACGCGTAACCTGATTCCCAGGGCTGGGATACGTAAGCAACTCATATAGAGCTCGGTTACACTAGCGTAGAATTCCCCTATTTCCTCTTTTATGTAATTTTGAACTACTTTTGGTCTGATTCCTGAAATGGCAACAGGATAAGTAAGCAATCCACATCGGATTCTATAAGATTTTGTAATGCTTTAGGTTTGTTCATCTTTGATGATGTAATTCTGAACTACGTATCTGGGCAGATGTATAGGCATTCCAATTCGGATTCGGCTTCGCACTTAGATTGCCATATTTCCCAAAATTAATATAAGTAGAACTACGCACAGTCTGATTCCTGTGGAGGGATACGTGGGCGCAATTAACGGGCTCGACTCTATAATATTAAAATTTCCAGTCTCTCCTAAGGATAGCAACTGGGGAAAATTTTGCAAGGCAAGTTGAAGATTTGACTGGGGCAGATTTTGTAAAAAGCCGTATTGCTTGACAAAGATAAGTTGGCCAAGTCTCAAAAGACGGATCGCAAATCTAGACAAAGGGAGAAGAAGTAAACGGTTGAAGGATGAAGGCTCGAGTCAGCATGAATCAAACGCTTCCCCCCTCCCTACCCAAAACTAACAATTTTTCTTTGAGAGCAGGGACATTAAGACCCGCAACGGGAGATATACAACTTAGCAAGTCAATCTCCAAGATTCTCATCGCTAGGATTGATATGATCTTTGGATAAAGCTCGTGCTTCATGACCCGACGCTTTGTCAATTTTTCGAAAGACAGCTTTTCTATTTCCCATAACTCTTGCAAATTATCAAGAATATCTGTTTCATTTCACTTTCGCTTTGAGAGAACGCTTACTAAGGTTCCATTTTTTATGATTTACAGATATTGCCAATCTTGAGTGCTCACTTTGTTTTGTAGACAAGACCATTCCTCCATGGAAGAGTTCAAAAAGTATAACGTATTTACATGTTCACGATTTCGAGAAGCGTCTTTATATTTCAGGCTTTCGAAAAACGTCTTTCTGTTCACGCTTTCGATAAGCGTATTTGTGTCACCTCGAAGGTGTTAGTTATTTGAATGCCTCGAAGGCGTAATTTTGTTGCCCCGGAGGCGTATTTGTGTCACCTCGAAAGTGTTAGTTATTTGAATACCTCGAAGGCGTAATTTTGTTGATCCAGAGGCGTATTTGTGTCACCTCGAAGGTGTTAGTTATTTGAATGCCTCGAAGGCGTAATTTTATTGTCCTGGAGGTGATGTTGGGCATAAATTTTGTATTTTGGCATTAATTTCTTATCATGTTTGGTTTTATTTTGAGATATTATGTGCCCAACAATGATCAAATTGAGATACATTGCTAACTTGAGATGTTTGAATGTTATAGGAATGAAATGAAGGAAACTAGAGCTTAATTGGGACAAAAATAAGGAAGTGGCAGCGCATACAGCCATCCATGCTTCGCATGGATCAGTGTTTCGACTGGGAAGAGCAAGAATTGAAGAAAACAAAGGAGCAGCAGTGCAAACAGCGGGTGGCGCGAGGCATGAGCCAGTGTTTGCACTGGAAAGTTGTCCTAGACGACTTAGGAGAGGCCAAAAACGTTCCCCACTTATTGTATTCCATATATAAACCCTTAAAAACATATTTTAGGGGGATTACGTACTTTTGGAGGCAAGAACCCTTGGGGAGGCATAGAGACGCTAAAGATGGGTTGGAGCTCAACATCTACATTGAGTTTTCTTCTCTTTTCTTTAATTTAGTTTGTTAGTCTAAAGTTGTGGGATTCTCCATGATTGTTGATATTCATAAGTTACTTTGATTTTATTGATTTATATTATTGGGTTATTTATTCGTATCCTGAGCCTAATTATTTGATTGCTTGATCACCAATTGAATACTATTTATGAACCTAGGGTTGAACTCAAAAGTGGGAACCACAGGTTGCAATAGGATTGAATAGAGCGTGTTCCTGAACCTGGGCATCAGGGAACGGTTTCGCGGTTAGGATAGAAATATACCTAACAGTCACGCTTAACTAGTATACAGGAGAAGCACATGCATTCTTGTTAACTTCAATTCCATAGACATATAGGTGTTAGGTTGGCTTGAATAGGCGAGCAGGGTATCGAAAGAGTCCTGTGAGTAATATTAACCCTGTGATTAGTAACCCAGATAAATTGATTTAGTCAGATAAACTGAAGAATTCAACAGGATTGGCAGATATCTCATGACCCTAGGCTATTATCCCTTCTTGAATCCAAAATCGTGTTTTACTTGTTATTTATTTATTACGTAGTTTAATTAGTTAATTTTAGTTAGATAAATTCTCAACTATTGAATCCCTCTTGTTTAGATTATAAGGAATTGTCTGATTTAGTTAGTAGTTAATCAATAGTCCTCGTGGGAACGATACTTTTCTTATCACTTTATTACTTGATCGACCGCGTATACTTGCGTGTGCGTTTGGAGCGACAAGTTTTTGGCGCCGTTGCCGGGGACTTAGAATTAGCTATTTTCTATATTAGACTTTTACTTTTGTCTATTCAAGTTTTTAGTTTAGTTTAGTTTAGTTTATTACTTGTTAACATGGCATCTTTTAATGAAAATTGGTCGAAAGTTGGCAACTCGTATTTTGGTGCTCCTTGCATAATTTGTAATGGACGTCACTTATGGGAAGATTGCCGTCATCTTGAAGTCCTACAAAACTATTTATCTAGTTGTTCCTCTACAACCTTTGATCGAAACTGTTGTCAATTATGTGGTGGTCTGTGGAATGATTGTCCTAAGTGTTGTACTACTTCCCCAAGTAATATTCATGATAATACTAACCTTGCTTATGAGTTTGATATGAGCAACAAAGTGCAGGATGCATTACGGTATGGGGAAAATTCTAAAGAAATGAAGATCGTGAGTGAAACCTGGCTAATGGAACAATCCCAACGGTTAGATGCATTTGGGGGTCTTCTTGATGACATTACAAGTGCAGCTAGATGCTCTATAGAATGGAAACGTGTGCTCAAACAAGAGATTGACCAATTTGGCAAGGCTATTCACGACTTTGAGGCTAATTTGATTGAAAAGATTGAGTCGTCTAAGTCTCAACAACCAATTGTTTTGGATAGTATATTTGAGGTGGATGAAGCTGAAGAATTTAAGAGCCAATTTGAGGAGCAAAGTGTGGAGTTCCAACCATTCGACCCAATAGTAGTTAAGGATGCCAAAGTTGAGAAATTAGCACTAGAGTCAAGTGAGGAAGTGAAAAATATAATGTTAAAAGACTCTAGTGTGTGTAAAAATGAGAATGTCAAAGGTGAAGCAAATTTGGAGTTAGGCTGCATAGGACCTCATTCCAAGCACTTTTCAATATTTTGTTGTGATGGTGACATGAAAATCGAGCCTTTTGAGCAAATGGGAAAGTCACGGGAGGAGGAACAAGGTGTCTATATTCTAAAATTTGTGATGCCGAGAAGACAAAACGACATCCCTCATTTAAAAGCCAAGAGATGCAAGATGCGACATTCATTGCTTGGCTATGTTGGTTTTATGCCACCTCCCCAAGAGCATAGTCGTAAGCTTGAATTAAATTTGGGGAGAATATTCATATCTTCAAAGTGGAAACAAAAAGTGGTGATCTTTATACGCGTCGTGCCGCGACGTTAAATCAAGCGCTTCATGGGAGGCAACCCATGTTTTATCGCTTTCTGTAGTTAGTTAATCCGTGTTTTCATTAAAAAAAAATTAAAAAAAAAAGAAAAGAACAAAAATAATGGATTTTTGTGAGTATTAATGTGTTTGTGTAGTGTATTTTTACAGGTGATGGAGGATCAATTGATGAGATGAAGAAGCATTGGGTGAGCAAAATACAGTGAAGAAGACTTGCACCAGGAAAAAAGGCTTTGGAGATTCATACCAGGCGAAACAGCCTCCTATGCGTCGCATGGAGGGCTGTTTCAGCTGTTAGCTTGAAGAAGAAATATTGTGGGTCTGATCAGTGTGCAATGTTGAAAGCATGCACGGGTGTTTCAAATTCTTGACAGCAAAATTTTTTCCAAACAGTCACCCATGCTGCGCGCCAATGACTGTTTCGCGTGGAGATCAGAAACTAAACAAAAAAAGGGTGAAACATCAGCTGATGCCGCGCGCCAATGACTGTTTCGAATTAAATTGAGGAAATAAAGCGTGGGTCAGTGGCAAAAGCATAAAGCATCACCTAGTGTTTCAATTTTTGAGTAAGTATTTCTACCCTAACACACACAACACACAACACAAAAACACAAACGGGAAGAAAGAACAGAAACACGCTGGGAACACAAAAAAAATAACGATGTTGTGATTCTAAACTCTCAGGTATGTTTCTCTCCCTCGGATCTTCACTCTTAGGGCGTGTTGCTACTACCTACATGCTGCGTTCAGTTTCCCTACCCCTTTTCCCCTTTAGACTTAAGCTTAAACTTCAAGTTTTTTTGGTGAAAATTTGGTATGAATTCAATATTTTTGCTTGGTATCTGCTGTGGGGGGTGCGGTGATGCACCGGGATGAGTATACATGTAAGCTCCCGGAGTTGGGAGGTCCAAACAATTACAAAAATCTCATACACAAGCTGTCCAATTTACTGCACATAAGATGTTCGATAAAATTCCCCAATGAAAATTTCAAGCATTCGGCCAAGTCTGAGTAACCGAATCAGTTATGGGGCATAAGTTGAACATAAATTGGGTATAACTATGGTTAGGGGGCTGAGTTTAGGGTGCTTTAATTTGAACAACACTCATTGCACGTCGCTCACACGCGACGAGTGTCATTTTGCATCTTAATTGAGCGCGTCGCTGCCCGGTTATTCAATTCTTAGGCTGCCAGTATTGTTGTGCTTAATTAAATTGTTCTACACGTTTTTGAGATATAGTCTAGCCTAAGTGTGGGGTGCTAGCACCCCGTTTGCGCACACTAGTTGGTTTGAATTAGTATTTTGGCATGAAAAGCTATGTGCGCGATAATGAGGGAAGTCTGAGTACCTCTATTATCACCCTTGTTTATTTGGTTATGTGCATTGAGGACATTGCACAATTTTAAGTGTGGGGTGGGGGGTTTTCTATATTTTGCTTATTACTATTTTTATTTTTGTCAATTGACATTGTTTTATTTATTTCTTGCTTTCTAGTTTAGTTATAATTATTCAGAAACATTAAAAAAAATAGAAAACAAGAAAATCCAAAAATAGTTAGTCTTTTCTTAGTTTATTTAAGCATAGTTAGAGTGAATAATAATCCCCCGTGGTTTTTCTTTGGGCATCGGTTCTTTTCCATGGGATGTACACTTGAACCGGGTACATTTTATTTTTTTTTAGGTAGTTTTAGTCGTCGTAGTAGTAGAAAGGGAATGACAACTTGGTTTGGAGTCTAGGTGCTTTGTGACTTGTTTGATGCTAGCATATTTAGACCTGAGCACGTGGATTGAAATGCCTTCCTTGTGAGTTTTTGAAATAAATTGTGCCAAGAATGAATAACCTTATATGTGACGCCTAGGCTCAGTTTCTTGACTCTTGTGTGCTAAGTGCTTTAAGCTTTATTTTCGAGCTTGTTTAACTGCTTTGGTTTGAGAGTCCGAATTGAGCCATCTTGAGTGAATCATGTGCCACTGTGTGAGTGAGGTATTTGTTTCGTTCCATGCGAGTCACTTGAGTCTAGAACTTGCCCGGAGTGTGGTTGAAGCGAAATCCTAAGTTTTGCTCGGTTTGAAAAATGATTATAGGCCTTCCTTGACCCGTTTGAGATTTTTCTAGCCTGCCCTATACTTGATTGACTCTAATCAGTCCCTTTGAGCCTTTATCCTGTTTATTGATAGCCATATTACAAGTCTTGACCTCTTTTGATTTGAATTTCCTATCTTTTAATACCCTATCTCCTTGAGCACTTACATATATAATGAGCTGGAATAGCTAAAGTTGGAGAGGAAGGTTGGTTGGTTTGTGGATTGGTCCCAATTAGAAAGTAAAAGAAGTGTTTGTGAAAAAAAAAAAAAAAAGAGGAAAAAAAAAGTGAAAGAAAAAAAAGAAAATTATTTGATGGCATGGCCAACTATCAAGTAGAAAAAAACAATTGTGGAAGTTGAAAAAAAAATGAAAAGAGCACCTTTTGTGAGCTGAAAAATATTCAATGGCGTAAATAAAAAGGGGAAGATTGGGTGTTGCTTGAAATTGAAAAAGGATGAGTTTTTGAAAGGAGGAAGTGTGCTAAAATTGATGTTCTGTAAGTGCTTAGGGATGTTTAGTCACTTTATCCATATCTATCCTACCTGTCCCGCAGCCTTCATTGCAGCCTTTAATAAGTCCTATTTGATTTTAGACTGAGCGGGCTTACATTAGTGGAGATTTACACAAAGGGCAAGCCTATGGTTACTTCTTGTGTGGCATGTGAATTTCTTTCTGAGAGCTGAGTGAATTCTTTCGATCTGTAAAGTCTTGAAATTAATTACAATATCTTGTGAGTATTGGACTACTTCTTCTGATTTGTTGTGAGGGCACTTGATTCATGAAGGATAGGTGATTTTATTAGACTCTCAGTTGAGGTAAGTGAGCGGGCTTGAGAAACTTGGTATCACGGAGTCTGTTATTGAGGTTAGAATGTTACAATTTGGTTGTTTGATTGTTTTTAAATGTTAGACTGTTTTGGCATTGTGAAATATGAGGAAGCGCTTGAAAAAATGCATGTGAGAAGGTTTAATTGTTGGTATCAACCATGGTCACAGGTGAAGCTGTTCTTAATTGTTGAGTTGCTCTTTTGAGAATGAAATTGAGATGGTGTCTTGAGTCATGTCTAAAGTATGAGTGCTTTTGTGATTGCTCGAGGACGAGCAATAGTTTAAGTGTGGGGTGTTGATGTTGGGCATAAATTTTGTATTTTGGCATTAATTTCTTATCATGTTTGGTTTTATTTTGAGATATTATGTGCCCAACAATGATCAAATTGAGATACATTGCTAACTTGAGATGTTTGAATGTTATAGGAATGAAATGAAGGAAACTAGAGCTTAATTGGGACAAAAATAAGGAAGTGGCAGCGCATACAGCCATCCATGCTTCGCATGGATCAGTGTTTCGCTTGGGAAGAGCAAGAATTGAAGAAAACAAAGGAGCAGCAGTGCAAACAGCGGGTGGCGCGAGGCATGAGCCAGTGTTTGCACTGGAAAGTTGTCCTAGACGACTTAGGAGAGGCCAAAAACGTTCCCCACTTATTGTATTCCATATATAAACCCTTAAAAACATATTTTAGGGGGATTACGTACTTTTGGAGGCAAGAACCCTTGGGGAGGCATAGAGACGCTAAAGATGGGTTGGAGCTCAACATCTACATTGAGTTTTCTTCTCTTTTCTTTAATTTAGTTTGTTAGTCTAAAGTTGTGGGATTCTCCATGATTGTTGATATTCATAAGTTACTTTGATTTTATTGATTTATATTATTGGGTTATTTATTCGTATCCTGAGCCTAATTATTTGATTGCTTGATCACCAATTGAATACTATTTATGAACCTAGGGTTGAACTCAAAAGTGGGAACCACAGGTTGCAATAGGATTGAATAGAGCGTGTTCCTGAACCTGGGCATCAGGGAACGGTTTCGCGGTTAGGATAGAAATATACCTAACAGTCACGCTTAACTAGTATACAGGAGAAGCACATGCATTCTTGTTAACTTCAATTCCATAGACATATAGGTGTTAGGTTGGCTTGAATAGGCGAGCAGGGTATCGAAAGAGTCCTGTGAGTAATATTAACCCTGTGATTAGTAACCCAGATAAATTGATTTAGTCAGATAAACTGAAGAATTCAACAGGATTGGCAGATATCTCATGACCCTAGGCTATTATCCCTTCTTGAATCCAAAATCGTGTTTTACTTGTTATTTATTTATTACGTAGTTTAATTAGTTAATTTTAGTTAGATAAATTCTCAACTATTGAATCCCTCTTGTTTAGATTATAAGGAATTGTCTGATTTAGTTAGTAGTTAATCAATAGTCCTCGTGGGAACGATACTTTTCTTATCACTTTATTACTTGATCGACCGCGTATACTTGCGTGTGCGTTTGGAGCGACAAGTTTTTGGACGTATTTGTGTCACCTCGAAGGTGTTAGTTATTTGAATGCCTCGAAGGCATAATTTTGTTGCCTCGGAGGTGTATTTGTGTCACCTCAAAGGTGTTAGTTATTTGAATGCCTCGAAGGCGTAATTTTGTTGCCCCGGAGGCGTATTTGTGTCACCTCAAAGGTGTAATTATTTGAATGCCTCGAAGGCGTAATTTTGTTGCCCGGAGGCATATTTGTGTCACCTCGAAGGTGTTAGTTATTTGAATGCCTCGAAGGCGTAATTTTGTTGCCCCGGAGGCGTATTTGTATCACCTCGAAGGTGTAATTATTTGAATGCCTCGAAGGCGTAATTTTGTTGCCCCGGAGGCGTATTTATGTCACCTCGAAGGTGTTAATTTTTTTGAATGCCTCTAAGGCGAAATTTTGTTGACCCGGATGCGTATTTCTGTTCACCTCGAAAGTGTTAATTATTTGAATGCCTCTAAGGCGAAATTTTGTTGTCCCGGAGGCGTATTTCTGTCACCTCGAAGGTGTTAATTATTTAAATGCCTCTAAGGCGTAATTTTTATGATTTTGATAGGTGTTTTAATATTTGAACACTTTCTTAAGTATATTTTGTAGCCTCCTGAGGCGTTTATACATTTGCTATACATATTTTAATAGCCTTACATCGCTAATAAGTTTGTTAAGACATGCAGAATAATGAGATTCCTTCGGATGTGTACTTACTTTGGGTTGGAGCCCAATCCAAGATTGCTTTACAAATTGCCTCTTCATGATTGAAAGCTTTAGGCTTTATCATGGTTATTGCCAAAAAGGCGGCATTTGTATCCTCATTATTTAGTTTAAAGTTCACTTTATGTTCCTATTAATTGAAGCTTTTTATTGCTTTATTTTTCAGTCTACCAACGGCCCCGAAGTCATCCTGCCTCACAAAGCCGGATTGTTTCACAAGTTGATTGGAAGACAAGCTTATCATTAATTCTGCAACCAGCATCTACAAGTTTTATTATTGTTAATTATTTCTTACTCCATTTATCAAGTCTTGTTTTCAGTTACTCGTTTACCGTTTGTCAAGTTTAATACAGAATTTTAGCAGCACCGCATCAGCATTTGGAGCATAACGTGAAACTCTTTCTTAGCAGTAGACTGGGACAATCGTTGATATGAGCTAGATTCGTCAACGAGGATATGAAGAATCGCACTCGAACAAGCAAGTCTTACCTAATCTTTCATTTCAGATTAGGGGTCAGTCAGATTCCTTCCTATTCATGTGTCCGTTTTCTGTAGGCAACTCGGAAACCGGAGTTCGATCATATCCATAAGCCTCGCATTTTGATCCCGGGAATCAGAATCTTGGCTTTGCCGTGACAAAATTGGTTTTCACGTCAACTTTCTTTACCCTGAAAACTCTTTCATCCTTTTCGGGTAAAGAGGGTAGCTGTTGACATCCAATTTTGTCGCGAAAATTTGAATTAATGTCTAATTATTTTTAAATAAAGCTAATTTTAAAACTCAAAGTCGATTGATTAATCTCGAAGAAAAGGAGCCAAAATTGCAAGACATAGCCTAAATTCTATCCCACTTGTTCAATTCTCGCATATAACTTAAAAAAGCTAAAATCAAATGCCCCAATTTAGTTGCCCAACCCGTAACCCATTGAAATCCCTAGAACCCGAAAACCCATTTCTCTCTCTCTGTACGAAGGATCCAAGATTCCAGCTGTTGAATCGTACAAAGACCTTATCCGATTAGAGCCGTTGGAGGGTCATTTGGGTATTTCTCATGGCCTGAAGAAGCCCTAAGCTGGTCCTATATATTTCCCTTTTACTTACAATTGGCAGGGGCGAAAATGGAGGGAGAAGGTCCGAAGTTTTGAGTTAAGCAGCAAAAAAGAATACACCTAAAAACCTAGAAATTATTTTCGGTACTAGCTTGCATTTTCTTGAACAGTCAACGTGATCCCAATATTAGTTTTGGTGGAATCGATTCTTCGTAAGTCGAGTCGACTACCTTTTTCGAGTCGTTCGAGTCACGCTTCTTGGGATTGTCGCCCTAGTTGCTGCCCACCAAGAGGTAACACACTCTGATTATTACCACTTCTTTTTATCTGGTTCATTGTTAAGATTATGTGAGTGTATTTTCCTGATAATATAATAAAAAAGGATGCATAACTGTTTTTTAGACTGTCTGGAATAAGCATCTTGAGTTATCATATTATCATGTTTTGTTGGTTGTATATGATTGAGTCGATCAGATAATTAATGGCTTTGCGAACTTTGGTTAACACTGTCTTTACTATTAGTCTATGAAAGTGAGTTGTTAAAGGTTAATAAATAAGAAACCAGATGAAATTTGTTAGAACTGGTGAGGAGAATGATATGAGTTTGGTTAATTGATTCATAAACTTAGAAATTGGTCCTGCTAGCATGAGTAGTTCCTAAAGTTGCAATCTTTGTGTCTCGATAAGCATTTTTCTCCTAAACTTATATGAAAGTTAATCTAGTATCATGGAAAGCATGCATCCTGTGTTGATTAGCTTAAATCTATATAGATTAGATGTTTAAGTCTTATTTCCTGATTAGTTAAACCACTGTGCTGATTGAAAAGCTGCTCCAAAGTTTGAATGTAGCTAGATGTAAAATGATAAGTGTGTTGCTACCTTTAAAAGAGGCAGTGTTTGGGTCAGTATAGCTATCTTTAAATGGTCGAAACAGCTTTTGTTTCTTGCATCTATTTCAATGTTTTTTTGGGTTTGTGGAATTGTGCTTGGTTGTTTGGAGGGAGCTGCTGCTCCAATTGTTTATGTGAAGGAGTTGTAGGGTTCTGTTAGGTCTGTGAGTTTGAGAGAAGGGAAGCAAGGGGTCATTGAGAGTGTTTTTGGAGTTCAAAAGGGCCAAGAATAGTGTTTGTGCAGGTAAGTTGGTTAGGGGTCTATGAGCTTTGTTTCTGGAATCTGTTAGGGTCTGTTATAGGGGTTCTAGCTGGTTCTGAGGTGTAGCAGGTAGATAGGTAATGCTTTAGGTCTGCAAGAGAGGATCTGGTCTGGTTATGGTGTGCAGAAATGCAGAGCTTGTTCTGGTGGTGTTTTAAAAGGAAAAGAGGTTGTTTCTCCTGCTGAAAGTTGCAGGAGCAGTGAGGTGTTGTCTGGATTTTCCTGCGATTTATAGTAGGAGTTCTTGAATCCTGGTGTGCCTATGAGTGGCTGTGAGGAAGTATAGGAGTTTAGGGAGATTTTCATGGGCTGCTTGAGTTTAGTGAAGGGCCTAAAGGTAAGTTTAGTAGTGCAGGTGTTCAAAAGGTGTTTAGTTGGTCTGTTAAGTTGCAGGGCAGTGAGAGGTTCAGGAAGTTTAGGCGTTATGTAAGGTGTATGTTTGATAATTGCAGGGGTTGTGAGATTGAGGGAATGAGCAGGGAATTAGGCTTAGAAGTAGGAGGATGCGAATGGGCTGATTTTTTTTCCAGGTTTTGCTATGCAGGTAGTTTGTGAGTAGTATGTCCTGGTCTTGATTGCTTCTGATTGTTCTGCAGATGTTAGAGATGTTTTCTTGTTTGGTTCAGGCAGCCTGCATTCTATTCCAGCATTTGCTGATAGTTTATAGCAAGTACTAGAAGTGTTTGTCCCCTAGTGGTGTTTGGTTTTTGCTTGTAATAAAGTAGTTTAGGATTGAAGAGTGTGTGAATGCTAAGAGGTATGGCTAGTAATAGTATTTGTGAGTCTTGCTTCCAGTGTATGCAGCTTGGTCTAGTTTTGATTAGGAGCTGATTCCCTCTGTGGGTGTCCATCTATACCTCTGTTTATGTGGCTGTAACTAGTGAATATTGCCCTGTTGATTGCATAGCCAGTTTGAGAATCAATCCAGTTTGTTTCTCGAGCATTCTGTCAGTGAATGAGGTCCATCAGAATGTTTATGAAATTGTTTGTCTTTGTTGTCTGAACCTGGGAAGTTTTAGTCCGATTCATGTGTTTCATCTCTTTGAGAATTTGTGACTAATTTCTGCCTCACTTGATGTATGATTATTCCAATTTACATGCTTAGGTTACTTAATACTTTGGCTTGAGTTGTAGCATGCGAGCATTGGTTAGAATTGAACTGGTTGTTGTCTATGCAAATTTCCCTCGCGCATACTAATCCTTATCTCTTATTTATTTTGCATGAAACACTCTTTGGGATCGAGTTGGTATAAACTCAAATGGGGCTCATTGGCTTGGAGTTTGCATTGGGATCAAGATTCGGGCTCAAGTTCTCAAGATTATAGAAAACTTTAGGAAAACCAAGGCTCGTTTCACGAGTTTGCTTTCCGGGTTCTATCTTTTAACTCTTATCTTCCCTTTGCTCTTAGGATATTTATATAAATTACTTGTAGAATAATTATGTACTTATATTTTATGAATAAATACTTGATGATTTGAGTTACTTAGTTATTTTATGTTCATTATCCTTTACTTTGTTGTTATTTAGTTTATTGCAAATCAGACCATTTAAGCAAATGCGTGCAAATTTTCATAAATTTTCAAAAACTACAATTAATAAATGACTATAAGAAAGAACTTATATCTTATTGATACGAAGTAGTTTTTTTTTAAAAGTCAAAATTCATTAAAGAAGTTTTAATTAACTTCTAAATGTCCCGAAACAACTTTGCAAAAAGCGACTCGAAACCTAAAGTTCCATCTTATGGTGAGAAACTTGGGTTTTTAAAGTTGAAATTAAGCAAGTGTCATTTATGTGTTACCACATATGAGTTGGCAAAGAAATTAAGACGATCAAATCTCTCCTTTTCAAAGAAAATGCTTTTATTTTATTTTATTTGAAAATAGTTAAAGCTTTCAAATAAATTGTAAGTCTTTTGAAAACTTACTAAATTTAATTAGTTGAATTAATTAATAGTTCAATTAATTATTTTTAGAAAAGCGCATAAATAGCACTTGCAAATATTTTGGAAACATGTCGGATTAACCGTTTTTGACGGAATTTCGAAAGTGCCTTAAAAACCTTCTTTCGAAATTAACAAAACCTCTTACTTAGAATCTACGAAAGAAAGACCGCATTTTATAAAACGGAGTTTTGCACGCATTTTCTTATTTGGTTCCCTGTTTTCCTTAAATTGGGTGGTGACTCCAAAAGAGTTAGTCAATTCAGTTTATTTTCCTAAATTTAGTCCTTCGGGGTTATTTTTTGGGGGTTCAGCAGACCCAATACTTGATAATTGAAAACTTCACCAAATAGCCAAATATAACTTTGATAGCAACCCAATACTTGATAAGAGAAGTACACGAAGGAACATGTGGCAACCACTCAGGAGCCAAAGCCCTCGTTCGGAAACTGCTCCGAGCCGGCTATTACTGGCCCGAAATGAGCGAGCATGCCAGAGCGTTCATTAGGAAGTATGACAAATGTCAAAGACATGCTTCTATGATTCACCAATAAGCTGAGCCCTTGCACTCTGTGGTTTCACTCTGGCCCTTCATGAAGTGGGGAATGGATATCGTAGGACCTTTCCCCAAAGCAAAGGGCGGTGTCAAATACATACTTATGCTCACTGATTATTTTTCCAAATGGATCGAGGCAGGACTTTCGCCAGGGTAAGACAGAAAGAGGTTATCGATTTCATATGGAAAAACATCATATGCTGATTTGGAGTCCCAAAGAATATTACTTATGACAATGGTACGCAGTTCGTTGGTTTGAAATGGGGGATCAAAAGGGTAACCTCGACACCCTACCACCCAAGCGCCAATGGGCAGGGTGAATCATCAAACAGGATAATTGTTGACAACCTTAAAAAGAGGATAGACGAAGTCAAGGGCTTGTGGCCTAATGAGTTACCAGAAGTACTGTGGGCAATGAGGACAACAGAGAAGAACAGCACTGGAGAAACTCCATTTTCTCTCGTTTACGGGGTCGATTCATTAATTCCTGTCGAGGTGGGAGAACCAATCCTCCGCTAATCACCCTCTACCGAGGAGTCAAGTCAAAAAGCAATGAGAATAGAGCTGGACTTGCTTGAAGAACGAAGAGAGATGGCGCTGGTACAGCTGACAACCCAGAAACAACGAATCGAGTCCTACTTAAACAAAAAAGCCAAGTTACGATAATTAAAGGTTTGTGACTATGTCGTAAGAGCCTCGAATCAAACAACCAAAGAGAAAAATGCAGAAAAATTGGCCGCCAATTGGGAAGGCCCCTACCGAGTGAAAGCAGTTGTAGGGAAAGGATCCTATCAGCTAGCAGACCTTAAAGGGAAGCAAGTGCCTTTGAATTGAAATGTAACCAATTTAAAGAAGTATTACTTCTAACAACACGAAATATGCTCTCGAGGTCAACAGTGCTCGAGTCTTCATCCTTCACCTTCGAACACTGGGGATGGGGGAGACAAGGAAACGAGATCAATCTGCAATGGACTCACAGGCTCGTAGCTCAAAAACTCTTCGGAAAAATAACCCAGACTCGGGGACTCAGCTCTAAGCATAAAATCTTTGCCCAAAACGGCTTTTTATAAAACGAAATATGCCAAAGTACAACTAGGCCTTGTGTAAATTGATTCAACTTTTATCAATAGAAGAAGAATCGATTTATCTTTTTATCCATTAAAGTTTTAGCCTCGGCTCGAGGGAGAGACGTCTCCCTAAGCTAGCTCTCTAATACATTCAAAGTCTTGCAAGCAAATCAAAAAAAAAAAAGATATCGAAATAATTGATATTCAAACATTCATGTATTCACAAGGCTCGAAGGCCAAAATAATTACAGAAAAGTAGGCCGAATGCATAAAAAAAACTGACGAGCAGTCACTCGTGTTCACTATCTCTATCTGAAGCCTCTTCTTCAGACGAGTTGTCACTGCTCGAAGGAAGTCGGTCTAAAAACCGCCGAGTTGTAGCTACGTAGACCTTGGCTTTGGCAATCTCGCCATCCAAGCTAATCCCCTTTTTACAATATTCAAGGGTCCTCAACTTGGTCTAAATGATTGCCCAATTTCTGTCAACCTTCATTCGGATAGCCCTCAAATCCAACTTAGCTTTGAACTTGGATTTAAGCGCGAAGGAAGAGGCTGGTTTCTTAGCCCGAAGGATTTTCACTTCGGCTTCTCGAGCTTTATTCTTAGCCTCAACCTCGATCAGTTTTGAGGTAAGTAGTGAAGTCTTCTCCTCAAACTACTCGGTCAACCCCCTAAGTGCTACATCGGCTGCATCAGCTTGCTTCTGAAGCTCGGCTTGATAACTCTCCTCTTGGGACCTCTTCTCGGCCAAAAGGCTGGTAACTTTACACGGGCCTGAGAAAGATCAGCACCAAGTTGCTCGACTTCTCTTTGAGATCGATCAAAGTTAGCTTTCGAGCTGAAGAGTTGCTTTTCGAGCTCAGCAACACGAGCCTCGAGCACGTTCCTCCTACGATCCCACTCATCCCCAACCCGACGAAGATGTGTTGCTCGCAGAGCTTCGACTTCAACTGCCTTTATGGCATAAACATAGCCCTACAACCAAAGGGAAAAGAGTCAAAGGCCTGAAAAATAATTATAATAAAAAAGATGCAAAACAAAACCTCATATGGATTGCATGCTGAGCCGAGTAAGCCATCAAATCATTCGAGGGGATGCTCTTCAGACGGTCGTTCTTTAAAGACCCAAATAACCCTTTGTAGCTGGCGACCCCATGCTGTCATCCAATAGACAAACATCTATTGGGATCGGGATTTGTCTAATCCCTTGGGATAGATTCGCCTTAGCCCGATGTGGGTCTACACTCGCTTGTCTCACAGGCGATGTCACCTCGACAGACTTGTTGACCTCCTCGGCAAACTTTGCCTCGCGGGACTCCAAGCCTACATGAACCTTGTCAACCACTTGGCTCGGCTCCTTCACGACCGTCCCCTTGACTACGCTGCAAACCAAAAGGTCATCTGGTTCATTAATCAATCTTCGTCGGGGGACTGTAGTCAAATCAACCCGAGGGATTTTAGCCTTAGCTGGCTTCTTAGGCGTATCACCTTTTCTTTTTGAACCTGAAAAGAAAGAAATGCATTACTCAAAGGGAAAATAAAGAGAAAAATACAAAAAATAGACAAGAATACCTCTCGGGACCTGAGTAAGAGTCTAAACAGACTCCTCGATAAAATACAAACTAGCGCCGGCATCTGGGATATCGACGACTTCAGCTCGTCGTCCCAACTTCTTCTTCCTTTTTGTCTTCTTTTTCTTATCTTCTTCCTCCTCTGCCTCGGCAGGCAAAACATTGAAATCTGGAAAAGAGGAAAAAGGCAGAAGTAAGAAAAGATGCATCGGAGAAATGAAGTAATCGGATTCGAAATATACTAACCCAGATGCTTGCCCGAGCACCCATTTTCTGCACGAGCGGCCAAAATCATCCAATCCCTATCCAACCTCCTATCGGCGTTGATTATGGCTTGCACCCAAGGCCCTAAATCCTGGAGAGGATTAATTGGGGGTCTCCTTGCTAATAACACGACAAAAAAATAATCTTTTCCACACTTATTGAAGCCAACTATAGAAAATAAAAACCAGAGAAAAGCTTATGTGTCTTATTCCACGCCTCGGGAACCCAGGCTCGGCTGAAAGAGAAGAGGTGGGAAGGAGGACAAACCAGTCGCACCAGCTTCGATCCTCGGTGTCGTCACTCTTAGTAATAAGAGAAAACTGGCCCGCTTGTTCAACTGCACAACCCTATCCTTGTGCAGAGAAGGAGAAAATAAGGAAATCAAATAGTCATACCCCAAATGTGACCCCGACTTTGCGACTAATGTAGTCGAGATACCGAATGACCCTCCAGAAACTGGGGCCAAGCTGGACCAAGCAGACATTATGTTTCCTGCAAAAGGTGTCTGCTATGGGATGAAGAGTGAGAGAGAAACCTATCAAAAAGGGGTAGGTGTAAATGAAGGACTGCCCCGGAACATTATCACATGTACGCTGCTCGGGGTGGGAATCGAGATTGGGACCTCGGGGTTCCAATTGCACTCCCCTCGAATTAAAGCCATATATTCTTCCGAGACCAGGCTGGGAAAAGTCGCACATGGAGGTTCCTTCTCCTGACAACGTACGAGGCCGTTTGCTCCCTCATTCTAAAATCCTTACTTGATTCAAATTGTCTTGGAATGACCCACTGAGGTCCAACTTCCCCCTGGTAAACTTATTTTTTCTTTTTCTTCGGGGGTGAGGTCTCAAAAACCTCGTTATCATCGTCCCCATCAATGGCCCCTTCAGCCGCTGCCTCATCATTACCGATGGACGGTTCTTGGCTGGCTGTGCTACGGCTATCTTCTGAACGAGAAGAAGTTGCTGAGAGGGGAGAATCTAAAAAATCCTTAGTCAAAGCATCAATAACGTTTTCATGATGGGATGGAGAAGACATGGTGAAATTTCGTAAAAATCTGAACGAAGGCAAGAAATGTTAATGGCTCTAAGAAAATTGTGGAATGATGAAGATAACAACAAAAATGGCCAATTTATAGCAAAGTACAAGTGGATCAAAACACATTGATGACGGTTACATGGGGACAATCAAACAAAAAGACATAGCCGTTCAAAACTGAGCCACGTGCAGAGGATGAGACGTTGAAACGACGCCCGCCTTTTCAAATTTTCTGGCAAAAAACGCGCCACATCACTCTCGCACTTAAATTCAGTTCCACCCCTCAGAAAATTCTGGCAATTATCCGAAGGGTGGGACTATCTGTATTGGATAAAAAATCGTCGAGGTCTTGAGCAAGACCCCGAAGCATAACACGAAGCCCGCCCCACGAGGTAAATCACGAGGTGAGGTCGCATGATTCTTCGCCTCGAAACGTCGTCTCGAGAAATGAAGAGGAGCGAGACCGAAGTGTCGATCTCTGAGAAAACTGCGGATGCAATGCCTCGAAGAACAAGGTCTGGCCTTTGTAACCGTCGACCGTTGCTCTAGCATTTAAGATAAATATCTTGAGTCAACCACGACTAAACACGGGGTAATGGCCATAAAGGCACAATTATGATATTTATAACGTCATTCTTTCTCATGACTATAAATAAGGTTCATTTGTAAACATACAGGACATGAATAATACAATATTCAACTTTACTTTTGTTCACTGTCTCGTTTAGCTTATTCACTGTCTTGTTTACTTTTTTAAGCCTTTCATATAGCTCAAATTTAACTTCAGCTTGAGTGTCACTTTGATACAAACAAATTACCAGTTAAACCCAATACAAATTCGATTTATTGTCTTATCCCGATTTAGGTCAACACAATACCTTAACTTGTCTTGAAAATACAGTTATACACCTAAACTTTGCGAGTGACCTAATATCCCCTTAACACGTTCAAAATGATATATATAGAAACTTAGAACATACATAACCACTTGCAGCATGGAAGATGTATTACACTTGCCTTACAGTTTTGACACGTGGAAATATAATAGAATAAATTATTTTTTTACTTTTTCTTTTTACAATATTGACACTTTCAAATTTTAAATGTTATCAAATAAATAAAACAGAAATAAAATAGAAAAAAATGGGAGAAAACTCATCACCAGCGGCGCCACTAGCATGTATTTATATGACTCTTTTGCGATTGTATATTCTAATATTTACTTTTAATATCAATTAATACTAAGAGAAAAGTAGAAAGAAAATAATGTCTTTGTATTCTAAAATTATAAGTACATTGAGATATATAATTTTAGTAACCGTGACAAATAAAATATTACCAAAAGTTTAATTTCTAAATTCAATTAAAGTGCTGATAGAAGTATATGTCATTTGATTCAAACTCAAATTAAAATAAGTATTTTCTAAATGAATTGAATAAACAATAAATATTTCTTAAAAAAACATACTACCTTATCTTTACTAATTTAAAAATAAGGTATGTTTTTAAAATTATTTATTAATTGTAAAAGAGCGGTTAGATGTAAAAGCCTTTTGAGAAATGAATTTTCAAATCAAATTGAAAGATAAAGTATGATGATAAATTGATTCATATATGTCAAAAATAAATTCTTTTGAATAAAAAGATTAAGTTTGATATAATTAAATATATATATATATATATAACATAGATTGAGAGAACGTTTTGAATTAAATATGGTTAGCTTTTTTATTTTTATACGATTTTTATGTTCCTTGTGCAGTGGAGTACTTCTTAATGGTTAAGCCGGGTGAAGATCTTACTTCCAAGCCTGAATATTATATTATAATATATTTCAGAGGTGGACTACAACCAAATCAACCCTTTTTAAAAAGTGGCTATTTAAATTTTTTTTTTTTAAAAAAAGAAGAAAAAAATCATGGTGCTCATATTTGGCTGCTAAATGCCTCTTCAGTGGCAAGAATGGATTGACCTAACTCATCTCTTAAATATTCGGCTTCCTTTAGCTATGTGAATTATCTGGATTAATTATTCATGGCAGGTACATGATTAAAATTTAAATTTGAAAAGTCCGAGATGTCTTTTTGGATTAGTTTGCTAGGTAAAATGGAATATACCATGCGTACATTAACTCTTTAATTTTTTTTCCCTCATCTAATACTCCTATATGACATATTAGCATTCAAATTCAAATAACAAAAATTATTTATATCACAAAAGTCATATTTATGTTCCATCAGAAAACTATTCATTGAACATATGTAGATTTGCTGTTCTTAGGTATATCACCAGAGAAACAAAAAATAATAGAAATTTTGATTATATTTAAATTTGTTAATCAAACAACTTCACAATCCGCTATAATTCACTTCGGATAATGAAAGGATTTCATCAAGATATCATAATGTCATATCTATTTGTCTGTAACTATATTCCTATTATTAAAAGGAGAGTAACGAGATGTCAAGAATATGAAATTTCAAGTAGAAGAAACGATTGCATTGATTCTGTTTTCTTCTTATGGGTATTTCCTTATTAACATAATCAAGATATAATATTTTCCTTTGATAGGTTAAATAAAATTATATCGTTTAACATTTAATCACTTACTCTTATATAAGAATATAAATATATTTTTTAAAAAATATCAGATATAACATTAGCCGTGAATAAGTAAATTATACAAATCGTAAAAATCCAAGCTAATAGAAGGTGGTCATATAAAACATTATAGACTTATATACATCATAAAGAGACAATTCAATTCTCAATTTGAGATTTTTAAAAAAATTCAGAATCACCATTTTATATTTCAAATTGTTCAATAAGTTATTCAGAATAATTATAGAATTTGTTTCCTTAAATTTTATATTATTTTCTATTGTTGGCGGCAATGACAATCAAGAAAGAAAATAGTTAAAATTTTGTTAAAATAATTAAAACAAAGTACTAAAATATGAAAAATCGCAACTTAATTGATAACAAATAAATCAATTGATATATCCAAATATTTTTGGTGTGTCATATTAGGGGGTTTCAAGCAAAATAAAAGAGTTACGGAACTATAATGGAGAATATTAAAACCATATCAATATCTTATTAATGATATTTTGATATGTAAATTTGCTACAATTAATTTTTATTTAATTATCGATCGTACATCGCGCGGGTGCTACATTAGTAGTAAAAGGGGAAAAGGTACTCACTTACCTTTCGAAAGCGACTAACCAAATCTCGTGAAACGGATGCATTATTGATAGTACGTAGGAGTCTTGAGAAGTTCAATTATTACTGGTAAATTATTTACCACTTACTATGAATAAAAGTAGGAGTCTCATTCACATGGTAAATTAAAGTACTATGTACTCTGTACTATGAATAAGAAAAGCCTGATATCGCCTACGGGTACTATGCACTACAGTATAAATTAGAAAAGCAAATAAAGTTGAGCACGCCTACTGAAATTGTGTAATTACTTCGTCACTTCCTTGTCTATTCATTTCAATTATTTACCACTACTTCTGATTTAACCATTTTATATTTAAAATTCATTAATTTGGTTAATCTGAATTTGTGACCAGTAGCTGTGGCGGATGTAGGGAAGGTCTGCGAGTTCGGTACAACTCAGTAGCTTTGGCGCAAATTCTATATTTGTGTTAAGAATATAGCTAAATATGTATTCATTCCGTTCCAATTTTTGTGGCATCATTTCTTTTTTTTTTGTCCCAAAAAGAATAACATATTTCATTGTTTGACAATTATTTAATGCACAATCTCTATTTTATCTCTTTTTGGGCTCTACATACTTTTAAAGTTACCAACAACTTTTTTATTACTCAAATTTTCTCTTTCTTATTTTTTTTCAAGGGTAATATTGAAACTTTACAAGGTCAACCTCTATTTTTTTTAAAATTTCGTGCCCATCGAATGGTGCCACATAAAATGAGACGGAGAGAGTATATAAATTAAGTCAAAAAATCAGTTACTTACAGACAAGATCAATGTCATAAAATTTAGAACCCATAAGATTTAACTCATGGATCCGCCTCGGACCAAATGCTTATTAAAGAGGTAAGAGGAAATACTTATTAAAAAGGTTTTCATTATTTGGTATATAAAAATTAAGTCAAAAAACGAGTTACTTTCACATAAGGTCAATATCATAAAATTTAGAACTCATAAGATTTAAATTCTGAATCTATCTCTGACTAGTATGCTTATTAAGGAGATAAAAAGAATACTTATTAAAAAGGTTTTCATTATTTGATGTATATGATTAAGGGTAAAAAAACACAATCATCCCATCACATTTTTGCCTGGTTTTCTTTTAATTACTTAGACAAAAGAACAAGAAAAGATTGACTTGTTTCCTCCGGTCATTCTCCATCTTATTGTAGATTAGCATAGACCTAATCTTTTGTACTCTTTTACTTTATAGGAGGGTATTTGATCGAGTATGAAATGAAATTATATAATTTTCATCTAAATTTAAATTATTAAAAAAATACACTTTTTGTTGTTCCCCCAATTTCACTTATATGTCGTAGATCGGTACAGAACTTAAGAAATATGTTCCCTCCATCCCAATTTATGTGGCGATATCTGACTTGGCACAGAGTTTAAGAGATAGAAGCTGACTATGAAAATATTCAAATTTATCCTTGAAAAATAAGAGAGAAGATTGGAGTAATTAAAAAGTTGTTGGTAACTTTTAAAGTAAGTAGGGTCCAATAAAGGTAAAATAGAGATAGTGCATTAAATAGTTAACAAAAAAGGAAGTGTGACATTCTTTTTAGAACAGACAAAAAAAAAAGTGTGACACATAAATTTGGACAAAGGGAGTAATAATATTTTTGAAACTTTGTGATTTAAAATAAGACATAAATGTATATATGTATAGTTGTAAATAATTTCATTAAAGTTAAGTAGTAATTTTGAAGTTATTTCTTACTATTAAAAAGCTTAGCTACGAAAACTAGAACGGAGGGATTAGGGAATAAAAAATACTAGGTGACCATCAAGAAAAATATCTTGGGGAGAAGCAAATAAGGAAGCACAAAGCGAGAGAATATAGATTCTGCATTGGTCAAAATTCAATAAGCTCCCGTTTGTACGTAAAACTTGGAAGATTTTTTTATTTGACCAGTAAGATTTATGAATAAGATCAATAGTGAAGGGTTATGTTGAACAACTTTCTCATGAACTCGGAAAAGTATGATGTTGTATTGTCATGTCTTTGATTTTCTCAATAATCGTACTTAATTAGTTAAGTAGCAAAATTTTAAAAGCCAAAACCCTCTTGCTCGAAAGTCCACTTGCATTTGGTTTGAATTTTTTATAATATATGAATTTCCATTTATAATGTATGAAATCCTCACCTTATTAGTCTTCCGTGACAATATGACTATATATTCAGCCTCCTGCGATAATATGACAATAGTACAATTCTTTCACTAAAAAGGAAATAAATGGAAGTTCTCTCTTTTGAGCTTTGATTAGATAAGAATCCAATAGGCAAAAGACAAAAGTGAATTGAAATTTGAATATAATGACAAAATCTCCTCGGGCCTCCTTAGGAGAACCACTTATGGGTCGTTTGGTAGGTGATATAAGATTAATTAATTCTGGTGGTAAAAGTTTTGTGTTTGGTTTGTAAATTCAAATAAATATTATTTAATTCCAGTAAAAAGTTATGCACAATTTGATGGATAAATCAATATCAAGGACCCCATAGTATTAACTTATCCCAATATTAATTTATCCTTGTATAACTAATCTTGGTATAACTTACCCTTGTACCAAACAAACCGTTGGTCCCTAAAGCATCCTGCAAAAGGAAGTAAAATTGTAGAAAAAAGGATAAAGAAGATCCCAAAAACGAAAATAAAAAGAAAAAAAATCCACAAAAAGTGGTAGTTAGTGTCCGATTTTTCAGTTTGGTCCCGCTTTTGCTAAACTAACAACACAAACATTCATTATTGGCTTTTCTAGAAGAAAAAGTAATCGCCTAGGTACTTGCTAAGCTTACCTTTCCAAAGCGGCTAATCAAAACTCCTGCAATTCACATTTCTGGTAAGTATGAAAAAGCACGCCATGTTTTTCTTGATGAATTAACTTCATACAGACATAATCTGCTACTAGTATAGTGCTATCAATTAGAAAAAGGAAATGAAATTGGTTGGGGTGGAATTTGATGCATTATTGGTGTCATGTTTCACATTTCATTGATATGGTACGTATGAAAAGCACGTCAATCTTCACATGAACATAAAGAACAAAAAGTACTCGCATAGGGTAGTTGATAAGCTTACCTAGGGTGAACATAAGCTTGTTTTGTTTGGTTTTACCATTAATCTGACTAACCAAATATTGATTTTTCAAATTTTTAAACCAAATCAAATCAACATAAAGTCGGTTTTCTCGATCTCCATTTTTTCTATCGATTTTCTAATTAATTTTCGACTTTTTTGATTTTTTTTAGATAAAGTCTTTACAATAAAAAATATGCAAGTGATGCTTTCATATATTTACTACAATCAACTATTTATATATGTTATTTATAGACAATTAGACATCAAGAAGAATTACATATACATCTTAATAAGACAATGAAATGTGATATACGTAAATTAGAAAACTAAAATATTATCAAGAGAGAGTAGCAAATGAATTAACTAAAACTGTTGTTGCACCTTATTCAGTAGAAGAAGCAGGCAAAACCAAATTCAGAAAATTAAGTATATTTTTGCTCTATTTGTGCTCTTTCTAGTGGGCTAATGTTGAGCTAAATTGATGATTTTATGAAAACTTATTAGCTTATGTTATAAATTGTCAAAAAATAAGACAAATTGAGTTTAAAATTATATATAAATAAGCTCATAATGAGTATCTTTTATGTATAAATGTTTAAAATAATATTTATAAAATATCGGTTTTTTTTGGGTTTGATTCAATTTTTTTCGTAAACCAAATCAAATCAAATCAAATATGCTCGTTTTTATTTTTTCAAAACCAAAGCAAATCAAACCAAACTACAAGTTAGTTTACTATTGTTGCATTTTCACATTTTTTGTAAGTATGAAAGGGCACGCCATTTATTTCTTAGATGAATTAGCTTCATACAGACATATGGTTGGGGAAATCCCTATTTTAGGGAAAACTTACTCCAACCATTCCCCCATTTTTTTCCCTAAAAAGAATATTCCTTTTTATATTCTTCCATCGCTTCTATATTATATTATTATCTTTATCTCAATTTTATTTTCTTATTCCCATTAAACAAATTCTATCTTTTATTTTCTTTTTTACATATTTGTCACACATAATTTATATTCAATATAAATTTATTTTCTACCATAAAATTTTAAACTATATAATTTGTAAGAAAATATTAAAGATTATATATATAAACGGATAATTCAAATAAAAGTGAAATAATTGTGATACAAAATAATTAAATACATATTACATTACGATAAAATTCATTCAAAATAATACGACAGTGTTTAGACTATAAATTATTTATATAAAGATATTATATAAACATAATTATATTTATATAAAGAGATAAATTAAAAAGTTAAATAATAAAAATAATATTATTTTAATGGTGAATAGTAAATAGGGAGATGAATAGTGTGTCCCCAAATTTGGGGAAACACTATTCACTCCCTAATTTAGGGACACAAATAGAGAGTCATTGGAGTAAAATTTTCCTAAATGTGTCCCTAAAAATAGGAAAAAGGAGGTTTAGGGGCAACCCTTGGAGTTGCCCTTATTGGTGCTTTTTTTCACAGTTCTTCTTCACATGAAAATAAAAGAACAAAAAGTACTCGCATCTTGATAAGCTTACATTTCCAAAGCTAATAACCAAATCTCCTTTTCAGGGATGCCTTCTTGTTGCATCATTGACAGTACTAGGAATCTTTAGAAATTCAATTATTATAGGGATGCATCATGCATGTGGTCATTATTTGTCAGATTTCAACTTCAACATAAATTTTACATGAGAAATACGAATAGGCATGACACACAATTCCCTAGGTCTTAAGGCTAAAGGGCTGGTTATGCTGGCTTATGTATTGTCCTACTCCATCATTTTCCTTCATTCCGTTGCCCTTTTGATATTTTTATTAAAGAATTTAAGTATGTACATATGAATTTACAATGATGCTAGGGTTTTAACGATACCAATATAATGTGACATGTTGCAGTTTTTCACCGAATTACCAATCAATAAATTGATACTACTTTGCACGTGGATTCTATATTTCTAAGAATTCAATTTTTTTAAATCACATAGATATTTTTAGATAATATGTTTGAGTAATACAATAAAAATTGAAGATGGACGAGTACGTCACTGGGAAAGATTGAATGTTGATTATATTCAACTAACACAACAAGGAAAATTAAATGTTATGCACCACATAAGTTATCAGACGACTACTTATTATAATTTCTAGTTTTGCCTCCAATTATTAAAATCATCCAATTATTATTTACTAATACTTTAAATGGTACATATCTTAAGTGTCCAATATTGTTCCTCATCTACATACAAATTTCCTACATCATAAAACCGAAAGGCACAAGTTTTTAGGTTACTATTGTGTATGTGTATCATTATTATCAAGCTGTAATTGTAATTGTAATTAAATGTGAATTCTTGATGGAAAGGGATTTACATAAATAAAATTATACTTGATCTTAACTTCCTAATTTAATAGGACCTTGTACATGGTCCAAATAAGGAAGATTGAAGGTAGCATTTTATTAATTTCAAATTATTAGAATTATATTCAAATGACAATATTACTCAATGTGAAATCCAAATTTAAAGGGTTAAAAAATATATCAATATTTCACTAAGATCTTCAACCAAATTACATATTTAAAAATGAGCTAATTGCCTATGGTTTCTTTTAACGGCGGGCTTGTGCTGGAAAATTATAAATATAGATAGATTAACGATGTTTGTTAATTATGTTATAGTATAACTCAAGACTAACTTAAGCTAACTTTGTTTGCAGACAGACATACACTACATATTAATAATTCAAACTGCAAGGATAATTAATACGTACTACTTTAACATTTGAAAAGTAAACTAGTAATACATGACTTTATAAGCTTTAAAACTATGTATACTACTTTATAAATTACAAATTACACAATTTTACCAAGTAAGTTAACGTTTCATCCACATCAATTGTAACATGGTACAAAAATACACCGACACACTATTGGAACTTATCAATTTTAATGTACAATATATTACAAAATCCAGCAATGACACCATTTGTCAATGTAGTAGATGGACATTAACTAGTACTATTAAATAAAAAATGAAGTAATTCATGATTTGGATCCCCTCCAGTGGAGATCCTCTCCAGTATAGCTTTAAAATTGCATCAGCTGTCTACTTGCAACTCCAACCGTCTAGATTTATTCTGATTATCTCTCATGTTAATCATAGTTAGGTGCTGTGTTTTCAATTTAAAGGCGGGAGCACAAGGCGAGACGTTTATCCATTTAATCAATTTAATAAAAAACCCAATTAAATCCCTTCAGCCTCAACTTCGGAAAGTTAATTACTAACCCCCGTTACCCAACTTAAGTCAAAGAATTTGGCTGAAATGATTTTTCAATCAATTGAAATATATATTGATAAAATGTGGGATTAGAGTAACTAGATAGCATCAATTTTTTTGGGACCTATTACGATGGTGTTTTCTATGCTTTAGAAAATAATGATTTAATGAAAACCCCATATTGAACATTGTAGTAGAGCGTGATTGAGGCTGTAGTAACTAATATGAAAAATGAGCTTTTAACCATGCTTAGGTTAGCAGATTTGCCATTGGAGTTTAAAGTGGACAGCTGGTGCAATTTAAAGCTATAGCCTATACTGGACAAACTCCCTTGCTCTATATAAAGAGCTCTTCTTTCTCTTTCTCAAACAACAACCTTAAAACTAAAAGGCAGAGCTCACAAGAAGAATGGCAGGAAGACATGGAATTAAAACACCTGATCAATTGCCCATCATACCTCCGGTATTTCTCATTACATTCACTCATTATTTTTCTAACGATCCATATTTAGCATCTTTTCATTAACTAATTAGCTGATGAGTTTATTGATAAGTAGCCGAAGTATCGGACGAGTACATGCGCACGAGTTCATTCAAATGTATTCGTCCGATACTTCGGCTACTTTTATGTCATTTTTGGCCTTTTCAGATATTTGGTCTATCTCATTTTCTGCATGTACTCGTGCGGCTTCGAATCCATCAATAAACTCATGAGCTGTAGCAAACTTGTTCAGCTCATCACTTTCTTGACGGTAATCCTGAAAAGGAAAAAAACTGAGAGCTAATTAGTTAATGAAAAGATGCTAAACATGGACCGTTAGAAAAATAATGAGTGAATGCAATGAGAAATACCGGAGGTATGATGGGCAATTGATCAGGTGTTTTAATATGTCTTCCTGCCATTCTTCTTGTGAGCTCTGCTTTTTAGTTTGAGGAAAATCGTTGTTTGAGAAAGAGAAAGAATCGACTGTGGAAGTTATGTTGTTGTTTGTTAAGTTGTCTTTTATTAAGTGGAATAATGTTTTTACCATAGTTGGTTGTGGTTACTTAGTACTATTTGCTAGGAGAATTCGCGGTGAAAGGGCTTAGGATGAAGAAGCAGCTTGTTAGGGTTATGGTTTAATATGTTTCTGTTTTTTGTTGAATGTTATGGTTAGTGATGTAAATTGAATGACTCAGTTTCAATGGAACTATTTGTAAACCTTTGGTTTATTAGTAATATGAAATCTGATTTATGAAATGTGTGGATTCCTTTTGTTCAATTTAAGATCTTGCCCTTACATTCGTGTGACAACAATAGAATGATGATGTACTATTTGATGACTGATTTTTCGTTTAAAAATTATCAAATATTCGAATGTTGATTAAACATGCTTATGTTATTAGTTGCTAGTATTTATCTTTGGCTTTCAGCAAAATAATTCTTTCTTGTTACATTTGTGTATTAAGAAGTTTCATTTATTGCTTCCTTTTATACTACTTAATGGAGCAACTCTACTGTGTATCATATTTGTATAGTACCAAAAGCATAGATCCCCAAATACAATGACAATGAAATTCTCCACCCAAACACCCACCTCCTCTTGAAAAAAGAGAATGAGTTGTGCCAATTGTGATGCGTCTCATCTCCAGCAAGTTAGAGGTAAGTTTTTTACCTTGTGGATTTGACTATGCATGCGTGGTTGGATCTTTTCTTTTTCTTCCTTTCGCGGGGATGGAGATGGGATTAGAAACTCAGTATTTATTTTTTGTGCTGATGCTATTAGATTATACAAAGCAATTAGTTTACAATGTTGTTGAATGAGCTAGATGGAATCTGTCGTAAATAGAGCATCTAGCCTAACAATTTCTCAGTTAAACACGCTTCTTTAGAGAAACTTTGTTGCAACCATAATTTCCTTGTATTCATATAGAGTACCTCTAAGCATATGCCATGCCTTTCCTGTAATAAACAGCTCCATGCTCTTTCCCTGTGGTGCCAAATTATTGTTAAAATTTCAATGAAGACAGTTGTAATGTTATCCTTATATTTGCGAATCATTCATTAAACACATGTTAACCTCAACATTAGTTTCATATGAAGTAAGAACAAAGATCTATTTTCATTTTTCTTGTGGACTTTTGCGCTATAATGGGCATGACTTGCGGTGGATTGCTAAACATAGCCTTAGGAAGTATAGGCGAAGTTGTGCAAGGTAGCAAACTGTTCATCCTTAGGTCGGTGTTTCACCTTGATTGCCAGTGGCAAATTACAGACTCCTATATGTTTGAAGTACACTTAAGACTCCTCCGGCTCCAAGGCATTATATGGTGCGAGAAGTATGTTAAATTTACCTGCTTTTGTGAGCTTTTGTTTGGGCAAGAACTTTAAAAGATTTCTTAAATGACTTTCTTGGTCTGTCAACGTTTCAATATGTTGATTAATACTTTTGCTCGCTGTTATTTTGCAACTTATTTATCTTAAGATTGGTTATAGGTATCAATATTCAACTTCTGCTAGAGAAATGATTCCTAGTCTGAACTTTTTCCGGAACTGAAGTTTGCCATCTGCAAAGTGATCTGACTGATAAGAATGCCAATTTGAATGGATTCATTTCGGCTATCGGTTAATGACTCTTTGTCCTAGAGCTAGAGCTTGTACAAGCCTTTAAATTGGGGATTTTTGCGGCCAAAAGTCAATATATACGATAAAAAAGAACTAGTTAACAATTCACAGAAAGCAGTTATCTTATGAGCTGTATTTTTTCGTGCAACTAAAAGTCTGGTGTTTATCTTTTGTGATCAAGTATAACTAACTTGCATTTTCAAGTTTCAAACGGTATAATATTGAATTGTTGGTGATACAATTTAAATTGCAAGTGGTTTCATCTGTTCATAATGATTTCTAGAAAAGTAAGTGCTGTTCTGTTAGGATGAGCAGTGCTACTGTCTTATACTAGCTCAAAATACTCAAGGCTTTCAACTGACCTGAGGTTGTAATTATTACCTTTCAGAGTGAAAAATAACTCGCATATAATAAGGACCCAAAGCTGAATAAAAAATGAGTTGAATGATGATACTCTCCAAAATTACAATACAAGAAGAAAAAATACAGATTCTCATAGGCAATTTACAACATAATGAATGAAAATTTCAAAATTCCTCTAGTCCCAACAGCGTTTGGGAGCAGAAGGGTCTTTAGGAGGTTCTGGCATGTCATGAAAATCCACCACTATGGCCCTTCTCTTAGCTTTGTTTATCTGCTCAACTCCTTTATTGAATTTTCTTTTACTGGATTCAAACTTTGCTGCCCATGTTTCTTTCAAGTCTCTATTACTGCAGTTGTTCTGTTTCTGGAGTTGTTGGTCTCCTTCAGTTTTTCTGTTGGGAACAACCAAAAAGGAGTTGTTTCCCATGAGGAGGAGCGACTTCTACGCGCTTGATGGCTACATTCAGCTTTGTCATCCGGGTACTGCACTGCTTTGTTGCTGATCCCACATTAGTATCCATACTATTCTTGTTGCTTTTGATAGGGGTCTGTTGTGTTCCTTCTATCCTTTTGTGTCGAACAACGTCGGTCTTTCATTTTCTTACTTAGTCTCTCTTTTGTTGTTTGTCGTTGTCCTTTAAAAGCATTGGTATTGCTTTATTTGTGGAGTTGCTTCATGTTGGACATCCTCTTAGTAAATTTGTTGGTTGCTGCTGATCCCATAGCAGATGTAATGATCCGACAGTTGCCTCCTTGTGTCTTGTTTTCTCTATCACTAACAATGTGTTTGCTACTCTGTTCCACTGTAGGCTTGATGTTTTCTTTTTCTTGATCATCTCCAAACCTACAACCCTTTTCTTGTACAAGTTCTTCAATCTCAGCAGCAAGTTCTTCAATCTCGCCAACACAACTATCGATTACTTCACCTTCTTCAATTTCACCACCAGCACTGTTGATTACTTCATTTTCTTCAATCTTGGAACCCGCGTCGCATTCAATCTTAATACCAGCATTATTGATTACTTCATCGTCTTCAATCTCAGTTCCAGTTACTTGATCTTTTTCAAACTCAGCAGAAGCAGTGTCAATTACTTCATCTTCTAGTTCACCCTCATCAATATCACTGTCGATTACTTCATCTTCTAGTTCACTCTCATCATCACCACTGTCGATTGCTTCAGCTCCTTCAACATCGCCACCACTGTCGATTGCTTCATCTCCTTCAACGTCGCCGGGACGTTTTCCAGGATTCATCAACAACTTTAGAAGTCCATCTTTGCGCTTCTTAAACTCTGCAGGGTGCTTCCATGCATCGATTTGGACTGCTGCTCCAATTAACACAAATATGTCTGGTTTTTTTCCAATCACAAAGTAGCTTACATATATACTCCTTCTAAATCCATTTTAACTTTACCACCCATTTTTTATGAATAACCTAAAATGTTGGATGAAGAAGAGACTAATTCAATTTTTTTGGTCGACATACTATAAGAAAGAGTTTATAGGAAACTCTCCACAAAAACTCCTCTGGCAACTGGGAAAGTTATCCCATATTGTGTAGGAATACAGGGAATACTTAAGTTTGTTTTTGCAAAGAGCTTGAAGTATTATTAGTTAAAAGTTAATAATAATTAATAAGAATACTTATAAAATTATGTACATCAGAAAAATTATTTTCCTCTACTATCAACCTACCTATCTCATTTGGCTAGTCAATTTTTTCAATAAAAATATTGTATCTATTTTATCTTCAAGATTGTTCTTTGCACTCTATTTTGTCATCATTTGATATACTTACATATTATTTGAAGTAATATTCGAAGTAAAGTTAACGTTGGAGTTGAAAAATTAAATAATAACATAAATTACATATTCGTTTACAACTTTGAATGATAAAAATATAGAGTAGAAAAATTAAGAAGTTTAATTAATTGAAATATAGAATTGCTCAAATTCAATCACATGTTAAAATAAATGTGTGGAGGAGAAACTCAATAAATAATGCACCAAATATTTTTAATTTTTAAACTAGTGCTAAATTTGCTATCACCTTTAAAAGAGTTTCTTTATTTTTATTGTGAATTGATCAATATGTTGGAAGACATCATTGATTTATACTTTTTTCTTTTTGGTCGAAAGGAAATTTTTAATTCAACCAAGTATCTCTTTATATCCACTAGTCTCATTTGGACTCTAGAGACTAGTAAACTTGACCGCGCAAAAAAATTTAAAGTATATAGCAAAATAATCATTGATATAACTTTTATAATAACATAATGAATGTTTACTCTTAGTTAGATTGATCTATTTTTAATATATACTCCAGTCGTACCACTATCAATTATTCATTGATATATATAGTTGTATTCTCAAGGTTGATTACTATTTTAGATATATTTAAAGTAAGCTTTTTCTCATTTTACGTATATGGGATTAAAGTTTCTTTACCTTCACGGCTTACACTGCGCACTTCCTAAAAAACACTGTCAACAAATAAAAAAATTTGTATTAAAGTGCAAAATCTTCTTGACTATATGATTAAATAAGATGATAAGTAATTTAACACAATGAAGTATTAATTATATAGCGAAAATTATTCACATAAAATCATAAACCCAATATCACCATTTCCCAAAGTGAAAGGAAAAAAAAGCCATAAATAATATGGATATTGAGAATAACAAAGTTTATTCATGTCAGCACTTAAATTACTGAGAATACACCAACATTATTTAATTTTATATTTTGATACTTTTGTTTTCTAGATTTTTTCCTACCTTATATTTTGTTCCTAAATGTAATTGCCTCTGACTTTATGATAATCAAGCATTTTTCTTGTTTATATTGTATTTCTTTTATATCTAACTCTCAACTTCTTTTCTCAAGAACCTAACTAATGTAAATTTTCTCGTATAAGTTGGAGATTGGAACTTACATTTGAGCCACATTTGTATCATTTTTTGAGAATAAAACATATCAAAATTATATTTCACCACATTTTACATATGAGGATATCACCCTTACACTTTCCGAGCATTAAAAACACTTGCTATTATCTGAAACTAATGACAAAAGAACACATAGCTCGATTAGATCACTATTCCACCTCCTGGTAGCCTAAGTTTTCCAGATGTTTGTGAGTTAGTATTTTACATTAATTTATAAACAATTTTGCCTACAATTTTGAATGGTGTTGGCTTTCTTAAGCACAATGCATATGTTTTTCTATATCAACACTAAGTTTCGCATATAGTTGAATTCTATTCCCTCGCTAAATTACTGCAGAATTCATTCTTCGTGATCCTTTGTGCAATTTAATGCACTCCTTATTTGATAAATCATGTAAAGTGTGACCCAAAAATCATAAACCATGACAAATTGAAAGCAGGATAACATAGTTCAAGAAACAGACAACATATAATAAATACTTCCAACTTTAGTTTAGGTATTTTTCTCGTCAATATTTATCTCGATTATAGTAAAAGGTCTTGAAATTTGACATGTAGTAGTATGCCAAATTCACCTAACTCTTGTGATATGAGATAACAGGTAATATTCGTACTGGATAGAAAAGTTATTGCACCACCAAAAATCTAAATGATATCCCATTGTCAATAATTAATTATAATCTACTTTTTTATATTTTTGGAAACAAGAGACAGAAAGAACATCTAACATGCCTATATTTTCATGGTAGGATATGACAACACCAAGAAAAGAATAAAGGAGGAAGGAATAAAAGAAAGTATGATGTTTAAATTAATGAGAACATCCAAAATAAACGGTCTCCATGCTAGAGAAAGTAAAGAACATGTCCATGAGAATTCTGATCCAAAACATGAATGTTAACAGCAGCTATAATCGAAAGATGAATAAATTAAGCAGTCATATAAACAATATGAAAATTGGAAAAAGATTAATCCTGAGAGGGAAAAAGATGTTCTCAAGCTATTAGTATTGGGTTAGACTACAAAGTTGAAGAACTAACGAAATTACAATAAAATGAGTTTTCACAGGCTCTCACTTGTTGATTCCCAGCAATGTCTTCTTATTTTGTAAAACTTGGGAGAAAGAGATCAAAAAGGACTCAACCACTTCCCTGACATGTATCTAATGACACAAAATGTGACCATTTGCAAACTGATCATGCCTTCACTGAACAAATACAATATTTATAGAAACCTAATATGATATGTAGAATGTAACCACATTAATACACTAAAGTGTAAATGATCAAACCACCATCATTGACCATTATAGTGTTAATAAGATAGTAACGGTGAAGAGCAAGAGAACTTGATATTTGACATATTATGAGATGTAGTTAATACGATATTAATGTTCAATTTATAACAGATTTTCGCATCCTTTTTTTTTCATTAGGATGTGAGGGGAAAAAATTGCGCATTTCTTAACATTTTGAAGTGAACGGTGGTCATAGAGGCATGCCACATCACTTGTCAATAGTTCATATATATATATATAGATATAAATTACATCCCTTCATACTACTACTGACTAACTATAGTTACTAAGTATCCGACATTAAATACAAAAGAAGTAAATACCTATACTATCTCTAATCTAATTCTATCCTTAGAGAGAATTAAGTGTGTCTAGAATTGATCTCTACTTGTGGTTACTTTGGCCTTTGATATGGATTTGCAGCACTATTAGCCTGGTTGGCCAAGCTTTTGGGAAGCCAAAAGTTTTTTTTTTTTTTTTTTTTTTTGAAAAAAATACTTTTAGAGAAATTTTAGGTGTTTGGCCCAAATCTAAAAGTGCTTTAGGGAAGAAGCAGAAACAGTTTTTATGCTGTTGGGAGAAGCTACAAATTTTTGCTTATTCCTAGAAGCAGAAGCAAAAAAAGTTTATTAATTTTTCAAGATTAAAATATCATTAACAAAATTTTTTATTTACCATATTATTTCTAATTATTTTAACTAATTTGTCTCTCAAATATTAATAAACTTTGTTCCTCTTCCTTTTGTTTGATTTATCTTTATTTCTATTGATTAGAAATCTTAATATGTTTTTTTATTTTTTATTTTTTTCTTAACTAAATAAATATAAAAATTTAAATTAAGTATTTAATTAAAAAATATTTAAATCTTTTTTTAACATTTAGGTAACATTACTCAAAATATCAATCTTAGTTCTGTCTTTTTCCATAATTTGACACTCAAAAGTACTTAAAAATTATCCAAACACAATTTGATTCAAAAAGCACTTCTCGAATGAGTTGGCCAAACAAAAACTGTTTATTCTTCAAAAGTTTAGATAAGTACTTTTGAGAAAAGTACTTTTTAAAATAAGCAATTTTTGGCAGCTTGGCTAAACAGGCTCTATGTCTTTCACTCTCTGTTGAGCACTCATTTCTTGACTCTGAAAGCGTCTAAATTTCTTTCCTGCCATATGTGGTAGATAGCAGCCGCAAAAGAGATATCTTAGAATGTTTGCTATGGGCTTCCTTGTGTTTGTGTTTTTAGTGATCGATTGGACTTCCTCTGCCCATTTTACTACACTCATGTGGATGCCCAACCATGTTAACAGTCCATTCCAAATATGTGAGGAGTACTGGCAATCAAAAAATAAATGAGTTGATGTCTCCTCTGAACCTGCATTGCATAGAACACAGTTAGTTGAAATACCGAAGGTCCATTTGGTAATCCTGTCCACTGTGGCTAGTCTACCTTGTAAAGCTAACCACATGATAAAGTGTTGCCTTGGCATCATGCCTTGACCCACATTCAAACTATTCCATAAAATTTTAGGATGTTGAGGCATAAGGTGCAGATATACTGCTTTGATAGTGAACTTCCCAGCTTGGCAGAACTGTTTTAAGGTGGCAAAAATATCTTGTGAATCTAACCATTTTCTTGCATAAAAAATTTTCTTGATGAGCCATCAAGCCTGCTTAGGTGTAATCATTATAATGAAGTCTTTCCTCTTAATGTAGTATGTGTGTACCCATTTAATTCATAGTGTCTCTTTTCTAGAGTTTACTGCCTAAATCAGCTTCCACGGTGCAGTTTTGTTCCATGTATGAAACTCCAGTACATTTGGCCCTCTCCTGTTTTTGGTTTGCATATTGTGTCCCAGGCAACCAGTGCTCTCTTTGACTTCTCATCACTTCCCGTCCATAAGAAACTTCTACAGATGCTAGTAAACAGCTGAATAACTTTTTTTGGGATCAAGAATACTTGTGCCTAATATGTCTGCATTTCAAATAAGACACTTTTGATGAGTTGTACCCTACCACCATATGAAAGGAACTTTGTTGTCCAGCATCGAACTCTAGTAGTCATCCTCTCCTTAGTGGCATACATTACTGGATGGTTAGTCTTTTGGATGATAGAGGAACTCCCAAGTATTTGAATGGTATCTCTCCATATTTGCTTTTGATCCAGATACCTCAGAGAAGTGAGTGAGTGCTTGCATTACCAGTTGAATTGAGACTCTGTTAGCCCTCATTTGTTTCCTCACTCTTTTGTGTGGTGACTCCTACTTTTTCCCCGCTTCAACTCCCTCTTTCTTTTCTTTCTCTCTTTTCACCTTCAACTCCCTTATCTTCCTATATCCCTCACTCACTTGAGCCAGAGTCAATGGGTTAAGGATATACTTTCGCCCCTCCAACTCCAAAGTATACTTGTTAATCTTGCCCTCATGCTTTGCTAAGCGGTCATATTGCCAAGATCTACCCAGCAAAATATGACAAACTTGCATTGGAACTGCACCAAACAAGATCTCATCTTGGTAGTTTCCACCTTGAATTTGATCAAAGCTTGCTTGGTCATTTTCAATTCTCCACATTCATTCAACCATTGTAGCTTATAGAATTGTAGACGTTTCCTAGTGGTAAGTTTGAGTTGTTCAATCAAAGTAGCACTTGCTACATTAATACAACTCCCGCTATCAATGATAAGAGAGCAAATAGCACCTTAGATCCTACAATGAGTATGAAACAAGTTCTCCCTTTGGTCTGAGTCCTCCTTTACTTGTACCCCTATTATCCTCCTTACAACAAGAGAGACAATGTTTTCTTCCTCAAGAAGCTCACTATCTTCTCCTCCCCCATCAAAGTCATTTTCACAAGGAACATCACCATCCAACTCCTCTACATCACTATCTTTCGTTCTATAACCACCATTGCCCAAAACAACAATGGCTCTCAGATTGGGACAATCTCTCATCATATAGCCTTGGTTATTGTATTTATAACATTGAATGTTAGACAAACCTTCGGATTTAGCTTTGTTACCTCAAATGAACTATCAAAACTTAAAATAGAATAATATGATGCTTTCATGCTCTAGAGATTATAATTTTTATTATTCCTTTTCCGTTCAATAAGCATTTGAAATTAGGAATATCATTCTTGACGGTTTTTTATTTTGAGTGATAATTTTTCACTATAAAATAGACAATCTAAATAATTTCCATAGCTAAACACCTTGCAGAGCTTTGCACACTCTTGAGGTAGGAGTTGACGAATTGATTCTTTTTTAAATCCGCAACTGACAACGCAAGAAAAATAAATAAATCATACAACTACACTAATAAGGAAATGACATATACATAAATCTTTATGGTACTTTTATAACCTGATTAAAGTTATAACTAATATATCAAATGTGTTAGATTATATTGCATATTTGCATAGATTGTACTATAATTTTGTAGTACCAATGTACATTTTTTAACCATAATTAACTAGAGCCAAGTTATCTTTCTACAATATTTAAAACTAAAATTAATTATAATAAAATACTAATAATTTATATTAAAAAGTAGTACTAGTATATAAGAGAAGAATTAGCTAAAAGACCCCTCAAAGTGTTGAATAAAAAGTTTAACCTTTCCATTTCTTTTTGACTTATTTTTGGAGAGAGAAAAACTTAAGTGGGTTTAAGTGGGGACCAGGGACTGGATTAGTACTCTTAGAAACTTGTGGGTGCAAAACAATAATTCCTTAGGGTGCAAAACATAAAAAAAACTTGTGAGCTCTTTTTGAAATAAAAAAAAGTACCCGGGTAATTTAAACAATAACGGATACTACATCTCCTCTGTTTGGTTGATCATACACCACTGCGTTCCATTCCAATTTTCACACTCAACTTCTCCTATTTTCTCTCTATCAACTGCCTGCACGACTTCAACTGCTGTGAGTGTCTTTTTGGAGTTATTTAAAGGATCTCTGTGGGTTAAGCACATTATCGACGAACAGCATAAACAGGTACGCATCGAGATTTTGTTAGGGTTTTTATTTGAAATTTAACTTTGTATTTTCTACGATTAATGGCTATTCTGCATCTTTACATCTTGATTTCGGGCAATGGGTGTTGTTATTTTACCGGTTCATACGCAATTTTCGATTCTGGTTTACGGTTTAATTTTTGGGGGTTTTTCTTTAACTTTCGTATTAAAATGTGGTTTGTGTAGGTGTAATTATTGGGGGTTTTTTCTTTAACTTTCGTTGTAAAACTGTGTTGTGTTTAGGTGATTAAATGCCTAGGATAATGCACGCCGTTCCTAAAGAAAAAGGTCCGCGAACTTGGGAATAGCGTAGAGCGGAGCTTTTAGAAGAGAGGAGAGCTAGGGAACAACATATAGGTACGCGTAGGTGGTCCATGCGCAAAGCAGCACAAGAAGCTTGGGTGTCTGCGAACATCCCCTCAGATTTTGTCAAATGCAAAAGAAGAAAGGTGGAGGAAGAACATGATGACAGTGATGCCACATCAACTGATAAAGATGTTGGTGGTGGTCAAACAGAGGTGGGTGACAACTTGAGTTCAAAAGGTGCATCTGCTGATACCTTTGATCAGATTGACAGATTTCAAGCTGAAGATGGAGTTGGTAGTAGTGCTGCTGCTGCAGCAAAAAGAAGAGGAAAAACTGTTGTGATTGATGATGATGAGGATGAGGGTGATTCTGGGGAGGCAAGTAGGAAGAGTGATGGAGAGGAGGATCAGGCTGGTGATAGGGATGATGGAGTTGATAAAGGGGTTGATAGGGATCAGACTGGTGAGAGGGGTGATGGAGCAGGTGATGGACTTGATAAAGAGGGAGATGAGGATGATGAAGAGGATGTGCATCCTCTTGACAGATTAAGCATTCCACAGAAGGTGATTGACATTGATGTCAGTACCTTTAGGTTCAAAACCTGGTTGTCCAGGTTTGAATCATTTAATGCAAAGATCTCTTTAAAAATTTTTATGACTTCAAGACCAAGCTGGCAAAGTTGGGTCTTGAAAAGATGTTTAGGAGATCAGTTTTTGGGGATTTATTAAACCTTTCTGAGAACTGGACCTTCAATGGTCAGTTGGTGCACTCAGTGCTTTTGAGGACTATTAGACAGTCCAAGAAAAAGCATAAGATGTGGTTCTTAATTGATAGTAAGCCAGTCTGTTTTGGCTTGAGAGAGTTCTACCTGATGACTGGCTTAAACTGTTGTGAAGAGCCAGATACCAAATTGAAGGCCAAGTTCTTGGCAAATGGTGAAGGATTTCTAGAGAAGATCTGTGGTGGTGGGGATGTGAGGGCAGAAAATCTACTGTACTTGATGGAGCAGAGACAGTTCTCTAAGGAAGAGAAGCTAAAGTTGGCTCTCCTGTGGTTCCTCCATACTGTCTTGATGGCCAGGGACAAAACTAAAAATGTTGAGAAATGGTGGATCCAATGTGTGGATAACCTGGACTTTTTCAGCAAGTACCCCTGGGGCAGGCTTTGTTATGACCTGACAGTGGACTACCTCTACAATAAAGTGGATTTTGCGAAGACCCATCGACAGCATGTAGAGGGTAAAACTGCTGGTTATGCACTGTTTGGATTCCCATGGGCCTTCCTTGTAAGTATTATTATTTTATTTTCAAGTTTTATTAAGAATGATTGTGTGAAAACATAAGTAATGTGACTGTGGCATTCATGGCAGGCATGGATATATGAGGCTGTACCCTTGGTTGGCCGTAATGCTGGGAAATCTGAACAGTCCCCCTTGCCAATCCCAAGGATGCTGAGGTGGCAGCATACAAGAAGAAATGTGGGAGATGTTGATGCAGGCCATCAAGCATCAAGGAGCTAGACGGGTATGTATCAATTCAATTTATTAATTATGTTATCATTTAATAATTAATTAATTTATTAATTATTTTATCATTTGATGACAGGTTTTGCACCCTTTCTTGATCCCAACAGTGCAAGAAGTTGAGGGTTGCAAAAAATTTGTCTCTCATCATGCTGATGAGGTCGAGGATCCTGCATTGGACAAGGTGAGGGCTATGCTGGAGGGGGTCACTGGGATTAAGTACATTATGGAGGAGTATGCTGATGAAATGCACAAAAGCCAGGAAGATAGGGTTGATGATGTTGATGATGGTGATGATGCTGTTGCTGGTGATGGTGTTGATGGTGGTAGCAGGGGAACTTGCAGGCACTGTGGGTATGTGCAAGGTGTTCTGACAAGAATGTTGGAGGTGAGTGAGGAGATTTTAAAATTGTTGAAAGAGAAGAAGGTGAACAGTGAAAGGAAAACAAAGTCCATGAACTTGATGAAGAGGAAGCTGTTCAAGCAAAGGAAGCTTGTGAAGAGGAAAAAGAAAGGTATGTATATTCATTTTAATGATAATTTAATTATTTTTGTCAATTTCTAAGTATTTCCTTTTAGTTGAAGTGAATGAAGGGAATAATGATGAAGAGAAGAATGAAGATGTGAGAGAAAACAATGCGGCAGTCGATGAAGAAGAAGAAGTTTTCCATGATGCTCAAGTTCATGGAGCAGATGAAGAGATGACTGCAGATGCTGCAGATGCAGAAGATGCCAGAAATGCAGCTCAAGTTGATGGAGTAGATGAAGAGAAGTCTGAAGAAGGAGACAATGCAGAGATTGTTGAAGAAGCTATAAATGAAGAGATTGTTGAAGAAAATCGCGAGACACAAGCGGCATTGCATGTGGATGAAGCTAATGTTGTTGTGAATGAAGTTCTTGCCTGAATGTTCAGTTTCCTTCAGAGAATATTGGAACAGATAATGTTTGATGGGTTCAGTATTAATGATTGGTTTCCTGGTTTTGTATAAGTTGAATGTTGAACTAGTAGTTTATAACAGTAGTTGATGGTTAACTTTAAATTTGTTAAGGTATATTCTATTGATGACAGTCTAGTATATTCTATTATGGTTATCTCTGGTTATCTCCTGGTTAGTCATAGACAAGTGTATGGTGGCTGACCTTGTTTTTGGACATGAACAGTGGGTTTATCAATGCAGGGTACTTGTTAGGAGAGAACTCATTTCATTCATTGTTCAATGTTTCAATTATGGTTTGCAACTAATAACATGTTTCTCTTCTTATGTGCTCGCAACTCAAACAATAACGAAGATTTTATAACAAAAACAAAACAGAGCTTTCCCAACTACATTACAATATCGATGCTTTTATACAAAAACAGCCAAATTATTTATTGGCCTTAAGTTTATACAATAACAGCCAAGTTATTGGCCTTTATACAAAAACGGCCAAGTTATTGGCCTTTATACAAAAACGGCCAAACGATTGACCTTATGTTAACACAGCGTCAAAATAATAATACACATATCCGAATTATGAACAAAATGTACACAGCCCCAAAATACTACACATACTAAAAGAAGCGAACTACTAGGAGATCCATTTAAAAACGGCGCAGATAACACAACCAGCTACCATCGACTTAATCAACACCTTAAGTCGATGACTCTTCTGCTCAGCTTCTTCCCTCTTCTTCTCAGCTTCTTTCAACTTCATTTCACCATCCCTCAGCATGATTTTCAGAAAACTATTCTGCTCTTCACATTCACTCAGTAGTTGTCTCAGTAAAACACAATTGTCTTCGGTATCCTTAAGCTTTCTAACCAGATTCCCAATCACACTCGATGCTGCTGCAGGCAGTGGTCCACCATCAAACCACCGAAAGTAGTCGCACCCACCACTTGACTGCATTATTTAACAAAACCCAAGAAAAAATCACTACACTAACAAATAATCAAAAACAAAAACGAAAATAGTCGCACCCACCACTTGACTGCATTATTTAACAAAACCCAAGAAAAAATCACTACACTAACAAATAATCAAAAACAAAAACAAAACTATAATGTATGAGTAACTCACCTTTGGAGTTTTACAACTCCAAAATCTGCGTCCAGGGTTTGTATTAGTGCGAGATGTCCTCAGCTTCGTACTTTTGCCGCAGAAACAGATATCGGCTTCTACGTTGGAGCTGGACGAATCTTCACTCATGATTGTCTTTGAGTTGTTTGATTTTTCAGCTGGTGAAAGAGGGGTCGTGAAAGAGAAGGTTTTGAAGAATTGGGTGGGTTAGGTTAGAAATTGGGGGAAATTATTGGGGTTCTCTAGAAATTGTTTGGGGAATCGTTAAATCAGCTTTTATATATTTGGGGATTTGTTTTAAAATATTAAAGTTAATGTTTAAGTGAGGCGGGAAATTTGGGCTCCAATTTCCGCTCAAACTTTTTGACTTTTACCTAAGCCGCGTGACCAGGGGCGTGACGTGTTCCGTGTTCGGGTTTCGGGGTTTGGGGATTTGGGGTTGGGGGTTTGGGTTTAGGGATAATCGACATATAGTAGTCGATAATCAACTTTGTATCTTGAAAATTAACATATTGAATTATTCTCGAATCCAAGAATAGAAATTAGTAGGCTTAACAAGAATAGACATAGTAGGCTTATGTATACATGAGATTTTCCCTTGTAGGCATCAATGAGTTGTTATAATGTACTAAATTGGTCAATAATACTCAAATGGGGTCCATATACCATCACATATGGTGTAACAAGACATATGAGTCATGACACTAAGGCATTGCTTAACAAGAATAGACATAGTAGGCTTATGTATACATGAGATTTTCCCTTGTAGGCATCAATGAGTTGTTATAATGTACTAAATTGGTCAATAATACTCAGATGGGGTCCATATACCATCACATATGGTGTAACAAGACATTTTAGTCATAACAGTAAGGCATTGCTTAACAAGAATAGACATAGTAGGCTTATGTATACATGAGATTTTCCCTTGTAGGCATCAATGAGTTGTTATAATGTACTAAATTGGTCATTAATACTCAAATGGGGTCCATATACCATCACATATGGTGTAACAAGACATATGAGTCATGACACTAAGGCATTGCTTAACAAGAATAAACATAGTAGGCTTATGTATACATGAGATTTTCCCTTGTAGGCATCAATGAGTTGTTATAATGTACTAAATTGGTCAATAATACTCAAATGGGGTCCATATACCATCACATATGGTGTAACAAGACATTTTAGTCATGACACTAAGGCATTGCTTAACAAGAATAGACATAGTAGGCTTATGTATACATGAGATTTTCCCTTGTAGGCATCAATGAGTTGTTATAATGTACTAAATTGGTCAATAATACTCAAATGGGGTCCATATACCATCACATATGGTGTAACAAGACATTTTAGTCATGACACTAAGGCATTGCTTAACAAGAATAGACATAGTAGGCTTATGTATACATGAGATTTTCCCTTGTAGGCATCAATGAGTTGTTATAATGTACTAAATTGGTCAATAATACTCAAATGGGGTCCATATACCATCACATATGGTGTAACAAGACATTTTAGTCATGATTTTTTTGATTTTATTTGAAATTACACTAGGTCGATAATCAACCCTTTCGGGGTTGATTTGGTTAATAGTTGATTACCTTTGTCCATTCAAGTCCCGACTTCAGAAAATCCTGCCATTACTTAAATATTTTTCGTATTACTTAATATTTATTTTATTTACATTTTCCAGTAAATATTATTATCGTAATTTATTACTTTACTTTTATCTTTTTCTATTTATATTTTTGTTTTTGGTCATTTTCTGATTATTTCCATTTTTGCGAACCTATCTATCGATTTATCTACTTGGTGTTGGTTGATTATACACCAAAATGGAGTATGGACAGTTCATCAAGAATACGCAAAAAAAATGGGGGAGCGGGAAACTGAACGAGAAATTAAATGCACAATCATAGTTAATAATAACCCAGGGGGCTTTTCATATATAATATTTTTAAAGAAAAGAGCAATCATAATGAAAACTCTTTTCTTTTTACATTTAAAAATTAAAAAAAAAATAATTATTACGAGGGGAGGGGGGAGGGGTGATGTAGTTGTCCAGATCCTCCCCTGCTCGTTCCATGAGCACCCTCAACATCCTAGCAGTACGGCGGATGTTCATCTCCTGCCTCCTGCGATCTTCACACAGGAGGCGGATAAGCCTGTCTATGTCAGCACGGATCAGCAGCACCTCTGGGTCGTTGTTCCTGAGAGTGACATTGCCATTGTTGTTGTTTCTGGTGGCACTTCCTGGAGCTCTTGCCATTATAAGATGTTTCTGATTCTTGAATTGTGTTGTGGATTGTTGGATCTAATGCCTCTATTTATAGGCTCCAAATCGATGCAACCTTTGGTGTTCCCAGAAAAAGAAAAGTCTTATCGTTTCAAGTGGCAATTATGAACTGCCACTTCATTTAACCCAATTCCGGCTGCTTTCAATGACGGGGCGCACGCGTATATTAAATGAGTTCAATCACTTTATCAACTGCATTGGGTCTATTAATCGAAATTGTAAATACTCAACTGGTTGTAAGCATGTCCAGCATTTGCTGAACTCAAATAATAATCATTCTTATACAAGACACTTAAAATAGAAATAAAATACAGTAACGAAACTATTACAATCAGTTCAAATTGTTCCAACAAATAACACAGTACCAAATTAAGACAACCACATCTAACACTACTTAAACACACCAAATATGAAGAACTTAAGCTAATACACCAAATCAAAATTGCAAGGTTGATTATCAACCTCGTACCAAAGCAGGGCAGGTTGTCCTCTTATGGCCACTTCTCTGGCAGTTTGAACATCTATTTTGCCTCTTCCTTGAGAAAAAAGTTTCACCAACTGAGGGAAAACGATTAATTCTCCTTCTACCCTTTTTGGAATCGACCATCGGCGGAAGAATTCTTCTATGAACTACCTCTGGAGGAACCATCCATTCTTGCTCCGATGGCATTGGATAAACATTTTCTTCATACGCACACATGTAAGTCTGAAGCCTATAAAATGGACAAGTGTAATGGTACGCGCTAGCACCATATTCATCTCCATACCTTATCCTCAACACTGCAAACGCATGCTTGCATGGTATCTTGTCCAGGTCAAACTCCCTGCATGTACACGTTCTGAAATGAAGATTGACAGTGTGGGATAGGCCATCTCCAACCACAGTGTACTTCGGTACTTCCACGCTCCCGCCTGCATGATAAGCAATCAATTTGTTTCCTTCAAGCATATTCTGATTCAATTTTGTTTCAGCACTGGGCACCAAAATGGTGTTGTGTTTCTTCATCTCCTCACGCCTCTCATTGAACTTGTCAGTAAACCTGCGAGTAATAGCATTGCACAGTCCCAGGATGGGGTATTCTCTCTCGTCCTTGAACATTGCGTTGAGGGACTCGGAAAGGTTTGTCGTCATTACATCATACCTGTTTCCTGAAAAAAATGCTCTCGTCCACTTATGGAAGCCCATTTCATCCTTAAGACAAGCAGCTGCAGCAGGGCATTTTGACGCGAGTTGGTTAAAAGCATCGCTGAACACTTCAAAACGGTACGCCTTCGCAGTGGTGTAATAATCCTTCAAAAATGATCCACACTTAAACCTTACGCGCATGTTCTCAGCAAGGTGCTTGGTGCAACAGCCATGAGATGCTAAGGTATACACCCTTCTAATCCCATTTGCTATGGCCTTGGCGCGATCGGAAATTATGCACAGGTCCGGTGTATTGGGGACTACGTGAGCCAGCTGTTCAAAAAAGAATAGCCATGAGCTATCGCACTCCTTGTCTACCACACAGAAAGCCAATGGATAAATGTGGTTCTCCGTGTCCTGCGCGACAGCCGTCAATAAAACACCGCCGTAGGTGGACGATAAATGTGTCCCATCGACTGATATCACCTTCCTCATATATGTAAACCCTCTAACCCAAGCTCCATAAGCTACAAAAAAATACTTGAACCTCCCCTGTTCATCAACCCTTAACCCAGTCTTGCTGCCAGGATTTAGGCTTTCCAACACAAAACTGTACGCATCTAAAATTGCGTAACTGTGCTCCGGACTGCCCCTAACTAAAGCCTTTGCAATTTCTCTTCCTTTCCAGCACTTCCAATATATTACCTTACTATTCAGTTGTTGATCCAAAGCGCTCTTGATATCTTTTGTCGTCAACCCTTTGCCTTCAATAAACCTGTTCTTGAAATATTCTCCGATGACATCCGCTGAAGCATGTGGATGATGGCTTGGTAGATGTTGCACCCCACATGTGTGCTCTTTAAAGTATTTGGTGATCACAAACCTGTTGGAATTAACATACTTCATGGCGCACACCATCCACCTGCAGCGCGCTTCTACACATGCCACGACATACAGGGATTTAGTACTCTTCTTTGTTTTGAATGTGAATGGCTTCTTCATTGAACCCATCTTCAAAGCCACAACCAGGCTCTTCTTGGTATCGAAGGTTTTCCCAGTATGAAAACCTGTGCAATCATCAACCACATCACCCAAGTTGCTGCCTTGAGTGGGAGCAGATTCGGCAACACAGTTGCTCCCATTTACAGCGGGTTCTCCAACCTCTGGATCTTCAATAACATTTTCTTCTTCACTATCCATATCACCAGCAGTTTCACCAACTCCAGCATCACTGCCATGATCACCCGTACTCTCATTGAATAGTGGTGGTCGTGGTGGTCTTGCAGAATCAGCTGCACCATTAGTGGCAGCATTTGAGCCTGCTTGAGAGCTCTCGCCAACAAATATCTTTAAAATAGGCCTGCTACCATTATTTCCAACATCGAGCATATAGATATGCAAATCATTATCATTCCTTATAAAAGAAGGAGCCACCTTACCCCTCGTAGGAGCAGCACTAAAAACATAGCTAATTGAAACCTCGCTGCGATGGCACGTTAAGTTGCCGCGATCGATTAATTGGTCAATTAACTGATCGTAGGTACATTCCAGATTTAATGCAATAGGGATTGTTGTCTTTGTCCTAGATTGCCAATTCCAGCATTTTGGGGTCTCAATCCATTCACCCATAAAGTCAGCACCTACTACTACGAAACCCCCCATCTACTTCAACGAAGTCGATGATCAACCGAATGTGGTCGATGGTCGATGAAATAATGCAGCAGTTCTGCAACAATGGCGAACGAATAAAAAACAGCTTGAACTTCTTACCAGTTGAAGAAATGAAAGGATGTATGTGCAAAGGCAGAAGCCCAGACCAATTCACCTCAGATTTCCATCCACATAACTCGCATCGAGACGTTACAGCCGCAACAAGAAATTTCAAGAAAAACGGGTTCCAAAAGATAAAACAGTTATAGATCGAGATGACGCAGTTCTTGATGGGAGAAATGGAGCAAAAAACGAAGCTCAAACAGCCATTGAAGCCGCAGGTGGTTCTGGGCGGGAAAGCTTGGAGGGAAGAAGAAGGCAGCTGGGGGTCTAGGGATTTTGGTGGGAAGATTTAATTGTTTTTTTGCTATTTTAGGTAAATAATAATTGTTTATATAATAGACCAAAGTGTAGTTTTTGTAACTTGGGGGCTGGGGGTTTGAGACTAGAGAACTTGAATAAGATCATTAGTGTTAAATGGTCATTAAGCAATTAAAGGATTATACACCCAATTTTTAAGACTTGAGGGTTATTTCCTCTATTTCCTTCATTGCAGAGGTCTTTTAGCCAAGTCACCCAGTATATAATGGTGTGTTTCTCCCGACAGAAAGGACTGTCAGTCAAAAAGTGTTGTATAGAAGCGCCGAATAAGAAAATGGAACGACGACTCAACTTATCTGATGAATCTGCAAAGGAGGTACTTGCATTCCCATAATTCCTAGCAAATTCTCCTTTTTCTACTTTTTTATTTTGACCCCTCTTCTAGATTTTAAAGCTTGCTGCATGATCCTTTGATTTTGTTTCAGAGCATGAAAATGCCTGAGTATGAAAGCAGTGGAATAAAAGAAATTGACGAAGGTTTGTGCTGGCCACTTTCGGGGAAACCTTATGTTGATATGATACTCACTAAGACTGCTGTCAAGCCCCACTATACCATGGTATTATTTCTCCTCTTTCTATAAAGCTACCGTTTCTGTTTATACATAATTTAAATATAATTCTTTATCGTGGCGGGAATTTAAGATTTAGACATTGTATGCTTTAGGTTGAAAAGTGACACGGGCTTGAAATGAAGCGCACGCTTATTTAAAATGAACAATTCATGACATTAAAAATAACTAGACAACTATGAATTAAATACTATAACATCGATGTGAAATAATTCGATATCTAATACTAGTATACAATTATGACGAGAGAGTAGCGCAAGTGGAAAATGCCTCCAGCTTCAACCTTAAGGTCGTGGGTTCGAATCAGGAGAAAAGCAATTACCATATCAAATATAATAATAATAATAATCCAATTTCTCTAAAATGAATTTCAATGAAACTGCTTCTTGTTGTGATTTATAAAGCACGCGGCTTCACCCATCAATGACAACCCTTTGCATTGGATTGCTTTAATTCAAGTATAATTCTCTCCCATAGCAAAGATCCAAGATTTAGATGTTCTTCTTTGAACGAACAATTTAGGACATTAAAGAATACTAGGCATGTATGGATTAAATAGTATGATTATCAAAGTGAATATAATCCAATATCCAATAATTACAAGAGAGTATATAGCTCTTTTCCTTCGACCTTAAGGTTCGAATCAGTAGAAAAGCAAATTACCGTATCAATTACTAATAGTAAATAATAAGGCTTCACCCATAAAGCGTAGCCCCTATGCTTTAATCATCAAAGCAATGGCTTTTAAAAACACCAGTTCCGGAATATGCATTTAATGCTCTCTATATTTGTTTTACATTGGATCCGGCACTGATTTCTTGAATGTTGACAGTATTTACCCAGAAAAATGAGCAAAGAGCTTCCTCCTGCTGGAGCCCCTGCGGTCCTTATATATGGTCGAAAGAACTGGGAAATGAACTTCTATGGAGCCAACTCTAATGGCAAATTTAGCCCCACTGAGTGGAAAAAATTTGCGGATGATAATAATCTCAAGGTGGGGGATGGGCTTGTGTTTGAACTCTCAGAGTGCAGCACTCGCAAAATCCATTTCAAAGTTATGATTCTCATAGGTGATTTCCCTTCTGAATTGCTGCCTGAAGAGGAGGGTGCAAGCCATGATCACCCAATACGCATATAGTAAAAAATATTCTTCTACTTGTATGGAGTTGCAGGTTAATTACAAGTATTTGAGACCATGTTTAGTCAACTTTATTTTGTGCAAGATACTTCTGCAGTTTTCTTAGTTTACTCAGGTGGATTCAGACATCTTTGTTTCAAAAGAATGACGACTTTCTGTTTGTTCTTTGTGTATGTAATTTTTCTAAATCTTGATTGTGTGGTTATCTTTCTGTTTGTGTCCTACGTATTAAACTATGCTAAATCATTTCAAAACATGGAATTACATGTCTTAACATGTCAATATTAGGAAACAGTCATTACTTGTTTGTATTTGAAATCCTGAAGCTTCACCTTCCCCCAATGTTCAAATTAGCTTCTAATGCTACTTTTAGATAACGCCATCTTTTGTCTGTTGGACCTCCCGATAGCGTTTTGGACTAAAGAAATCCAAATGGTTCTTGATACTTCTTTCCATGCAGACCTAGTTAGCCTTGAATTTATTTATCTTTTCGGTATATTCTTCTCTCGTTAGCCGAGCCCAACTTGTTTGGGATTGAGGCTTAGCTGTTGTTGTTTATGTTCTTCTCTCATTCTTAGAGACTCTTGGCATCCTTACAGAGCAATGTTCTGTTGCGGTTGATATAGAGAGAAAACTCTTCACACAATTTTTGTTGTTTCCTTTCTTCTCTCTCTTTTTTTTTTTTTTTTTTTTTTTTTTTTTTTTTTTTTGGTTTTTTCTTTCTAAACACAGCATCCGAGCTATATTTAATTCCTGGGACTTGCAAGGAAATTCCACGAATTTAGACAAGATATAACGGGTTTTAGGGCGTTTGAAGTGCGACAACTTGTTCATTATGCAGAATCATTATTATCATTTCTTTCTCTGCTTCCGTTAGAATTCTCAATCTGTCTCCCTAATTCCCCACTCATCCAAATAAGAGTATGCTAACCTGCCGGGGTTACATTCTTTTGTCTCATCGCCCTCCTGATATAGGTGCTTCTTTTCTACTATTTGCGCCAAATGCTATACTTCTTTCACCCTTTCTTGGTATGTTATGCATGACTGCTGCTATTTGTGCTAGGGCGTTGTTTCTGACTGCATCCCTTCATATAGCGGTCAGTAGTCAGTACAGAGAATAATCTCGCTCAGATTAACCTCATACAATTTCTGTTCCTTTCTTGACTGTCATAGGCAGCTTTAGTTCTTAGAAAAAGCAGTAAACTAGACGCTACTCCCAATAATGAGATGCATCCCCACCACATAAACGTCTGAATATAACAGTTCCTACCCATGCAAACCTTTGATCCATCCAATACTAGCACTTGGTTTGAATTTTCTAGGTTTGCTTCATAGACTAGAGCTGCAAGAAGTCCATAGAGTAGTGATCCCAGAGGGATGTTGGTGATGAGAATATTGTGATTGACTCCAGCACTGTTGGGGCCAAATAGCTCAGAAGTTATTGCCACTGCTGCTGAAAATACAAAACCAGAGCTCAGTCCAACTAATGTCGTGGCAGCACTCAATGCAGCTTTGCTTCCTGATAAAACAAGCAGAAAGAAAGCAAGTGGTGTCGGAATCAGTGCAAATGCAAGCCATCCAGTCCTTGCATAGTACATCTTGCTGCATAAAAAATACTATTTTAGTTCTTTCTCAAAAAATTTACCATTATGGTGATTGTTTGTCGACAGGATAGTGAATCTTGAAATACTTACTCGCGTAGGAAATCTGGGGCTGCTGAAAGCAAGCGCCCAAAGAAGGAACATGCAGAATATAGTGCAACAAGAAAGCTGATCTCTGAACTATATCCAAGTGACTCTGAAATCTGACCTAGATTATTGCTGTAAACAAGTACGAGTGTTCCTCCACAGAAATATGCCAAGTAATATAGCCAGAAATCCAATCTACGGATGAGCAGATTTGCTGAATGTTCCTCTCCAAGCAGCAGCAAGCGATCTCTCAACAAGAAACTGCTAGTCCAACTTTCCTTCTCTTTTGAACCATGAGAATTTTCAGTCCAAACAGTCATACTTGAATCCTCTTTCCACAACATTTCTTTGTGCATTTCAAAATCATCAGAGTTGTCTTCAAGTGGCATACAACTAGGATGGAACAGTTGAGACCACTCTTCTGTGCGGATAACCCCTGGTGCAATCATTGGAAGGACCAGCAAGAATATTGCACCAGCCAAGAGGATACGAGCTGTTGGTGCATTATATGAGACTGAGCTCAGTAATAAGAGATAAAGGCCGGTAAAAACTGCTAGTATGGTTAGACACAGGAAAATGAGATATTCTCTGTGAACGGAATCAGGACGATGAGTTTGAGAATGAGGTTGCCGGAGGATTGGCAAAGCTGCAACTGATGTGACAAGGGGTACTAGGGCATTAAGAAGAAGGTAAAGAGTGTCATCACTTGAGTTAATGGCATTGGCTATGAGATTGTACAAGGCTGCACTTGCACCATTGAAACTTATGCTGAGGGACAATGCAAATGGTCTATTTGCCGGGAAATGTTTGATGCACAGGACATAACATACTGTATTAAACCAGCAGATACTGCAGCCAGCCAGCACACACAACAGAAATACCTGCAACAATACAATAGCATCACAATAAATTCAAGTAATTTACAGATAGTTTGCTGAAGAAAGCTCTCAGTAAACATAGTTGAATATAAATGGCGAGTTTTCTTCTTTTTTAATCCCCTAAAAGGAGTGCATATAACCTTTGAACAGTTGCTATGGCAAATTTACAAAACTTTATTTATTCTTATTTCGATATTAGACTTGCTGGTTTCTGGTTGATTAATTATGTTAGTCTTCACCAACCATTAATAATCATTACTTATGTTTTAAATAGTACCCAAAAGCAGTTCTAAAATACTAACAAAGTTTGTTAATTAGTTGTGGTAGCTCTAACTAACTGTCAACCACTAGTCCACCAAAGCTCCAGAGAGAAGAAAATTATATTCTTAGGAGAAGAAAAAAAAAATACAAGGCCAAAAGCAATGGAGTACACAAGGACAAGATCAAACACAATTAAAAATATATGCAATAAATGGATTAAATTATCAACTTTCTAAATTTGCATTCCTTAATTGTTTTCTCCTTTTAAACTAGAAAACAAAGATATAAATGGAAAAGTAAACTAACCAAGAAATAAGGCAAAATGATGATTTTCTGAATAACAAGCCATTGAAGTCCATAACCAACAAGTCCCATAAAGGCAGCAATGAAAAGAACAACCCATAATGGAAAATACATAAGAGAAACACCAGAACACCATCCAAATGCTTTTCCCATATCTGAAGCCATAGACAAATAATTGAGCTGCACCTGTGATATTCCAAGAACAGATTTCAATTCAGAAGAATATGATGAGAAGTTAAAATTTGTTCCTGTAAATGCTTGAATCCATGTGCTTGCTATTAATATCATCCATTTACTTGATTGCTCCATTAATCTTTTGTGTTCTTTCTTTTTCGGAATGTTGTAGAGTCATAAGGGGTTTACTATATTTATAAGGGTGTTTTTGGAGAATCTTGAAAGCAAAGAAATGATTATTTTTGTGCTTTTTATATTTGTGCATGTTTTAGGGTGGTTTGGTAGACGAGGGAGGTTGGAAGATTTTCAGCTAACTGCAAGAAATTCAAAGAGCCCCTTTATATTCAAAGATTTCATTATTTTTATTTTGTTGTCTCTCTTTAGAAAAAAGAAAAAAGGTTGTGACATTCGATATGGTAACATTTTGTTATAAAAATAAATAACATATATAAAAATATAACACACATATAAATTCTCTGTTGATACTATATTGTCGTTTACAGTGATATATTTTTTTATAACAAATATTTTTCTTAAATTGTAGGTTTATTGGAAACAACATTGAAGTAGTTATTGTATTACTGTACGTTTTTTTATAAGAGGAAAATACGAGAAAGGCTATGGTAGGCACTAGGCAGCAAGAATACCAAAGACTGCTGCTCACGTAGAGATGCGGCATTAAGGACTCCTGAAACTATTACTTGCTTTTTCTACTAGAAATATCAAACAAGATAAAAAGAATCCTTGCACACACCAAACCTAATTGTTACCAATATGATTAAACCTCAACTTCAACTAATTACTGGAGTATTTGACTATATGATTAGTACACTTTTGTTTTATTAGTTCCAAGACACTGTAAGTCTTTCTACTTGTAACTGGAACAATTGAAGTTAAGGGGTTGAGGTCTTCCATTAGGCGGCAAGAGGAGGGAGCATAACCAAAAGAACTGAAATTTCCCAATTGAACGATAATATAAAACAAATGGATTACCTTATCCATACTTGGCTATCGCGTAAGGCAAGTCAATCTTTTCAGAAATGCAAGAGATCAACAGCAGATTTATATGGAATGAGTACGTTGGCAATGGTTATAAATGTTTCACGTTTTTTTTCTTATCTTGTCTTTAAAAAAGTTACCACCTCCTTTATAGCCACATATATGTCAAAAAGTTGTTGACGAATGAAAATAATTTTTTGTAGAAGCTGTACATAAATAAGATCAATATATAATTTTCTTAAAGCATCTAAAAAATCATTAGCCATAAATTTTATCCATATTATGAGTAATTTTATTTGTGCATTAGACAAATGAATATTAATTGAATAAAGTACGACCATTCAAATATAATTCGATGAATTCGAGAACGGATAATACAACATTTAAAGGACATAACTGTTCATCACCATTATTAAGACATCTTGGTCATCAATTAAGAAACTCCAAGAAAGAACAAGATGCATATTGGACACGGTTTCTAAGTGCACAAATTTTACTCGTTGAACAAATTACTAAGTAAAGGAATTTATAAGACACGATCTTAAACTATGAAAACAGCTCTGTTGCGTTCTCTAAGACAATAAACAAAAATCCTAAATTAGATTGAAATAAAGTTTATGTCTAAAAGCTCTTCCCAATTATTTATCCATCCCGTAAAATTCAAATTCAACTAATCCACTTTTTCAAGGAGAAAAAAAACACTAAGCTACCATTTCGACACAATTTTTTTTAGATATTTTTTCAAAATATATTTTTAAAAACAGATTTGTTTATGTAATTTGGCAGTTATTGGACAGTTTTTGAAGATGAGTTTTTCAAGTTTCAAAAAATGATTTAAATAATTTTTTGAAGTATTTCAAGATTTTTACTCACAAAACTTTATTTTTTTAAAAAAAATTATATATCTAAACACAACTCAAATTTCAAAAACTATGTTCTAACTTAACTTCAAAAACTCATTTTTTCTCCCAAGTCCAAACTCTAGCTAAGCACTATGTATCTAATGACAAAACATTAGCCAGTATTTATTAGTGGCTACATGGTGTAATTTTCACTAAAAGACTTCCTCACCCTTAGCCCGTCGGCCCCCAATCTATGTCCGAATTGTGGAATTAACTGAGGTTTCAAGTCTATTCAGAGTCTCCATAGTGTAGTAGGCTGTAATAATGGAGGTGGAACTAGAGCACAGGGTAAAGCCTTTACCCTTTAAAGTAAAGGCTATGTCTCGAGAATCACCTTTACAGAAAGCTTCTCATGTTCTTGACCCTGACCTTAGAAATCACTGGTCCACTGCTACCAATACTAAAGAATGGATCTTACTTGAACTCGATGTATGTACTTCCAATTTCTTGTCTTTTTTCTTTTTCCTGTTCAAACTTGTAAACTTTAGCTTCTAATTGCATTTGGGTTTCCTTCATTTGCTTATTTAAGTTAATGTTTATTTGGGTTTGCTTATATTCTTTTATTCCATGGATTAAGTATAATCTCACAAGTGGGGTCTGGGGAGGGTGAGGTGTACGCGGACCTTACTCCTACCTCGAGTGAAGTAGGGAGTCTGTTTCCGAAGTTTGACTTGTAATAGCTTATATTAAATTGGTTTATGTCGTGAATTTTGGTTTCAAGAGAAAGTTAGCTTCTACCAGCTTTGAGTTGAATTGGGTTTACTTCACTTTCTTGTTATGTTCTAAATTTGAAGTTCGAAGTGATAATTTAGCCGTCTGATTGCTTAAGTTGTGTAAAGAAATGAACATTGGGACTAATTCAACCCCATAAGTTAGCTCAAGGATGGGGGGATTATGCAAGTCCATATAAGCAAATAATCAGCCAGTTCCCCAACCAATGTGGGACTCTGAACCACTCTAACAAGTTGAGTTTTGGTTCGGTTCGTTTGCTTTATGAGGTGGATTTGGTTCAAGTGAGAATTTTGCATTCTAGTGACTTAAGTGGAATTTAGCTTTGCTTCGAGGATGTTGGTTTCAAGTGAAAATTTTGGCTTCTAATGGATTTTTCTCCATTTTCCTCTCCCATTCTTTCTTTCTGAGTGTATTTCATCAAAAATTTCTTTTGGACAGAGCGCTGATCTACAAAAACCTCATTTTGTATTGAGTATTTGGTTTTTGAAGAGAAGAAGCCGTGGAGCCACACCTCGTTAGTTTAGTTGCTGGCTTTGGCTGGAACAGACAAGTAGGCTGATTTAAGTCCTTTTAATGGGGAAACTAGTTTTGGTGGTGCTAAAAGCATCCTCGTAGTGCTTGATCAACAGAAACCTAAAGCTCCAAATAATTCTTTTATGATCAGAAAAAGCTCTGGTTAATAATGAATAATTCTCTTTCAATGTTGAGTGATGCTGGTTAATTATTCAGTTCTAGATAACTTCATCTGCAACAGATGATTAAACTAATCATTTCGATAATTTAGCTTGGATGAGCCTAGCTGCTCCTGTCATTGTTTATGCTTATGCCTATTCTTTATTGATATCTAATTCTTGGAGTTACCAGTGACAGTCTTTTGGTGTCCTTGCATTCGTCAATGCAGGAACCCTGCCTGCTTTCACATATAAGGATCTACAATAAATCTGTGCTGGAATGGGAAATTTCAGCTGGCTTGCGTTACAAGGTTTGGCTTAAAGATACCTTTTCATTGATGATTGTAGTGATTGAAGTTTTTCCTTCTTGTTTCACATATACGCGCAATTGGAATGCATTTGAAGTTTAGAATTGCTATCATTGACCCTATGTACTTCTTTTTATAAGAGGTTATGATTGATAATATAGTACTCCCACCGAGTTCTTGCATATGTATTTAAAAAGACTCCAATCACTATCTAGCTTAATCATCACAAGCCTTCTTTGGTTGCGGGGATAGAAGGTTTTCTAGAAAGGAGTTCAATTTCTGTTCGAAATGATATCCTTAATATTTGGTTAAATGTGTGTTGAGTCTGATGTTTCCAAAAGAGATGCCTTATCTATTCTTAGAATTGTGGTGGTTTATGACCTCTTTGGCATCCTTAACTATCGACGTGCGATGTCTCATTCCATGTGGAAACCAATTAGTATTAATTCTAGTATTTCTTGTGTTTTTTTTTTCCTTATTTATCGGTGATAGGATCAAGTTGCAAGAACAAAGAAGTAAAGCAATAAAAGTTTAGAATGAGGATCCAACCAATTGCATAGCTACAATGAAGAATGCTTAATTAAGATCAAGCACCCTCCAATTAGACCAAACAAGAACCAAACCTATAAAGGAATGCAGTGCACAACCCCACAATTGTTGTTAATTAGAAAACTACCGGCGGAGACTTGAAATCCTCTAAGAATAACAAACAGTTGCAAGATTAATTCTAAGGGGGAGGGAGAGGGAGGGAGGGAGAGAGAGGGAGAGGGGGGGGGGGAGAGAGAGAGAGAGAGAGAGAGAGAGTGTGTGTGTGTAAACTAAGAAATTGAATAATCTCACTATGTGTTTTTTGAGAGAGATCCTATGAGGAGATAAGGGCTTAACCAATACTCACAAGAGTAACATTCATCAAATCCAAAACATCCTACCTTAATATGAAAGCATATAGACTACCGATAAAAAGAAAAACAAAAAAGAAAAGGAAGAAGACATAAAGACTATTTATACTAGTGTTGGTTCTTAGGACTAACAAATTACCTAAGTACCCCTAAACTAGTCTTGAGGAGCTAAATGGCCGAACTACATAAATAGGCTTCAACTGAATATGTGCCTTTTCTTCCCTCTGATCTCGGTCTCCTTCATTATTTTAGCATGTTGTAGACCTTGAATGCCTCTTTAATAGACCTTCCAAAGCTTCCCAAGTCCTTATGACTAGTTTGTGGTCTCCAAGCTCTTGATGGCTACTTCGGGATCCATCAACGGGGCAAGAATGGGGGTGGAGGGTGGTTTGCAGAATCACAAATTACAGTAATCTTCCTTTGATGGAATCGTCTCCCAAAAGATCTATCTGAAGGGTTTTCATTTGGCATTTAATCAAAAAAGGAGCTTGTTTATTGAAGTAATGTTACTGTTTAAAAGGAAGGGGTTATAAGGAAGATATATCCGTCCTAGTGGCTGCTTCCAGGCCTCCACCAAAAAAGCTTTATAAGTACTGTGAAAGGCCCATTAGCACTTTGCCTGTCTCAAAAAACTATGGAGATACCTTTTTAATAACTGAAGCTAATTTGGTACCCTGTATGGAGGGAAATTCTTGTCGTCACTTTTGCTGGTGTCTAATGGAAGCATACTAAAATGATTGCTCCTCATAAGGTTTAACCACCAGGAAGAGGGTGGTTCTTGTGGAGGTGGGTGGTTGATGGCTTTTACTTAAAAATTCGTCATCAGCTTTCTTGATGATGCTTGTAGTTACTCCATTGGGGCAGAATATGAAATTTTTGAGATGTACTGAGATGTTTGAGATTTACATGTAACAATACTCTTTGCAGCTTCTGCAAGTATCTAGAATCCCGACACATTTAACAATTTCGTTGAAGTACGATGTGGTGTTCTCCCTTTTACGCCTAACTTTTAACAACTATTATTTATTTACTTAACCTTTTAAAAATATATTATCAAACAATTCATTTCCTATCCGTTATGAGGTAACAAGTTGTCTCACATAAATTAGTATGGAGGCGATATTAGTTTTTAAGTGGCTCCTTGATTGTAAGCTGGAGCCTAGGCATGAAGAACATGGGAAAATTACTTGCCCTCTAGTAAATAAATGCTTAGTTTACTTTTTACTCTCTAATTAAGATTGGTGGACACAGTAATTATGTCAACCACTTTCTGTTTTATATTTTGCAATGCAACTTTTCTTCTCTTTTGATGGAGATTTTTTATCTAGTTTCTCATAAATGCTATTATCCTTTTCCTTGTTTGTTGATATTAGTAGCCTATTTGCTTCCAACAAGTGTTTTACTTCAATGACTGTGAAACTTCAGATATTTCTCATGAGAATTTTCTGCCATGTTTTTTTTTTAAAGAATGGTAACATTTAATTTTCCCCAATGTGATTGCCTGTGCCTGTTTTGTTAATTATCTTTTTATGTTTTCTTCATAGCCAGAGACATTTCCGAAAGTTCGCCCACGCTGTGAAGCCCCTAGACGGGACATGATGTACCCTATGAACTATACTCCATGCCGTTATGTTCGGATATCTTGCTTGCGAGGGAGCCCTATAGCAATTTTCTTTGTTCAGGTGAATAACTTTTGGAGCTTGTCTAGAGTTTAATAATGCTTTGCTGTGTTGGAGTCCTCCCCTTGCTTTTTTATTCTTCAGCGACAGTATATATAAATGTTACCATCCAGACTGAAGGTCACCTAAACCTAGTTATTACTCACTAAAATATGAAAGATAACCCTCTTTTTTTTTACCGTCTTCTTTTGTACGACTGGTCTCATTGGATTTATGTATACATTAATCTGATAGTAATTTTAAGATCTTTCTAGCAAATAGTTAACTACAGCAAAAAAATTCTACTCCCTCCGTTCCCGTTTATGTTAACCTATTTCCTTTTTAGTTTGTTCCAAAAAAGATGACCTCTTTCTAAATTTGGAAACAATTTTACTCCAAACTTCCCCTTTTACCTTAATGAGATGATTCATCCACAAAAATATCTATGGCTTATTTTAGACTACAAATTTCAAAAGTCTTCCCATCTTTATTAGACTTCGTGCCATGTCAAATGAGTTCATAAATTCAAACGGAAGGAGTAAGGTTTTTCTGTTTCACTTATTCTGAGGACAAAGGTTCACATTTGTAGTAGTAGAACATCTTTTTTTTTTGATGAAGTAAGAAGCTTCATCGTAGGGCGAGCTCATAGAATCTTCTGTATAGCACGGAGTCCTTATGAAGATCTCTTGTCAAAAGGGAAATTCTGTAAAGTAATAAAATCTGTCTTTGGAGCGAGGGAGTTCTTGTTGCTTCAGAAGTAAGCAAGAGTAGCAAAATATTCTTACCCTGTATCAATTAGTTCTCCCGTCCTTCAGAAGCTCTTCTATTGCACTCTTGCCATATTATTTAAAGAATGGCATGTGGAATTGCCTCTGTTCCCCTTAAAAAACTTCGCCTCTGTCCTGATGCAAAAGGTGCACTGTAATATAGTAGGCGTGCCGCTAGTTTGCAACCCATTTTCGGGTGAAGCACCAGTTAAGATATACTCTCTTTCTCATCTAGATATTTTTAACCAAGAATCATGCTTGAAGCAACTATCTGCTGAAAAGAAGACAAACCCTTAGTGGTACTCTCTAGCCCCTATAGCTATAGAGTCTTTCAAAAGTAAGAATCATGCTTTAAGCTACTATCCACGCTTAAATATGAACCTTTCTCGGTTCAAGGTCAAATGTGTCCCACTTCTCATTAATTGGTGTAAACTTTCCCCTGTAAATTTCCCAGAACAGTTTTTGGATTTTTTAGCTCCCTGAACATAGCTTCGTTTATTTGCTTTGAGGCTAATTGTTTCACTATGTAATCACCCCTTTTGGTACTATTTTGCATCTGTTTGATGCAATTAACGAAATTAATTACTTCATCCAAAAAATGGAGAACCTTTATCGGTGCGGATACCTCTCCTGGAAAGCACACACATATGGCACATATTTTGCTCTAACAGCTGGATTTTACCGTCATAAAAAGCAGCCAATAGGCGTTTTGCTGCTTCCCCCTCTCAGTCATTGAAATTCTGGCCAAAGGTCAGGTCCCAGCTGACATTGCTTCCTGTCGCCCTGGTAACCTCTAAAATTAGTGCCTCCTATGGCAGTAATATGGAAAGCTGGTGAACTTAACTGTCAAAACACTCTGCTCACACATTGTGATCCCAAAAAGAACTATCTGCCCCCCATTGCCCACCTTAAACAGGTCATCAACAGGTCTTATATCTCAGATGTCTATCTTTCCTAACAATGCTTCAGCAGTATCTGGAAGACATTATTGACTTTGGTTTTATTTCATGCCTTCAGTATTATTCTTTTCCTCATAGATAAGTCTGTCATGTTGTGCAGCCTAAAAGAATAAGTAATGAAAAAGGGAAACTCACAAGGAAATAAAAGAAAAGAAAGACGGTGTGGGATTGATTACATTAATATCTAGAAAATCAGGTCGAAGTTAAAAGAAAAATTTCAATTTCATATCCAATCTACTATCTACCTTAGATGACACAGAAAGAAAAAACAGTGAAATTATAGCAGGTGGGCTTGCTTTTTACTCTCATCATCTTTTTTCTAATGTGTTGGCTGCTTGTTGTTATAGCTGGTGCTAGACAGCTAGTTAAGTTCGGTGCTCTAATTTCATTACTTACTGATTCCATCTCTTCTTCCATGCAGTTGATTGGTATTACTGTTACTGGTCTTGAACCGGAGTTTCAACCGATTGTCAACTACTTGTTACCTCACATAATATCAAGCAAGCAGGACGATAATGATATGCACCTCCAGGTAGAAGATACTGCTATTGTTGAACATTTTTTGCACATATTAATTGTAAGAGCTTATATAAGCCTTTCTCCTGTCGTGGTCAGAAAAATTTGTGCTGAGGCACATCATTCCTCGACTCTTATCCTTTTACTTAAGTATTAAACTGCTTGGCTTGCTGTCTTGATGACATATTACTTGTTTTAAATGTATGCAAGTGTTCTTTTTACTATTTCAGCTCCTTCTGTCTAACCTATGATTTTGTAGCTGCTTCAAGATATCACAAACCGGCTGGCAGTGTTCATTCCCCAGCTAGAGGTATTTCTTTAATCTTAAATATAGAAAATGAGTATCTTTATTATTCTGACATATGAAATATAGCAAGCTGAAGGGGAGCCTTTGAGCAACTGGTAAAGTTGTCTTCGTGTGACCTATAGGTCATGGGTTCAAGCCTTGGAAATAGCCACTAATGCTTGCATTAGGTTAGGTGCGTACATCACACCTCTTGGGGTGGGGCCCCTCCCCGGACCCTGCGTGAACGCGGGATGCTTTGTGCACCGGGCTGCCCCTTTTATGAAATATAGCAACCTGGTAGCATAGTTTTGGTGGATTATGTGGTTCTGTTGAGTATTCTGATATATCCATGCAGGCTGATCTCAACAGCTCTTCAGAAGCTGCAGAACATGTCACGCGTTTTCTTGCAATGCTTGCTGGTCCTCTCTACCCAATTCTTCACATTGCAAAGGAAAGGTTGGTATTCCTTATTTCTTGTATAAGTTGTCTCTTTGACAGTTCGCCATGAAGTGGTCTGTATTGGATTCTATCAAAGGTACTACTTGAAGTATTAGCTATCTTGTGCACACTGACAATTGAATCTTTTTTCCTCAAAGTATTTTATTCTCTTGTTTTTGCAGTGTATCATTTGATTAAGTGGAGTGCTCTTTGTTTTCCTTAAAAATGATTAAGTAGATTACTTTCATTGGTTAAGACTTCATTCCTAGTGTTGCAGAACTCATTAACATAAGGAGAATCATTATATCTAGTTTTATGGTCTAGTAAATTATCATTACTTTGTGATAGAGTGGCTATTATTGTTTGGAGGTGTTCTTGCCAGGTTTACAAGATTACTCCTAAGCTCGCTTATCATTATTGGTGTTGCATTGGCTTATAGAAATGGAAGAGTTCAGGCATTGTGATGCCTGAACATTCCTGGATTCTATTGATGCCATAGTGACAAGCTCTTGCCCAGTGTGGTTAAATATATGTTTAGGGAAAAGAAAATGGGAGAGATTTAGACAAATCACTTGATCTTTGATTAAGTTCAGGATATTCTCTTTCTTAAGCAAAGATAAAATGCTATATATATGCATATATCTGTGTGTGTGTCTGGGGAGAGAAAATGACAGAAAAGTCAGTTTGTGGGAGGATCATGGGTGATGCCGAGCACTGTGAAAGAGGCGATGTATAGTTGGGCATTCAGAAGAAGGAAGAAAAGATCCAGAGCGTGGGATGTTACTCCATTAGCTATTATGTGGATGACTGGATTCTGTGGAAAGAGAGAAATATGAGGGCTTTTGACGGAACAGAGAGCTATTTTAGTAGATTGTATAGTAGTCTTTTGTTTTTAATTTCTTTTTGGTGTACCCATGAGGTTCCAATGTGTATAGATGAGTGGGCTTCTTTTGTTGAGAACTATATTTTGGTGTAGGCTTTTTACTTTTTGTATACCTCTTGTATACGGGGTTTTCCTCCTTTTTTATTAATAAGATCATTGCCTTTATCCAAAAAAGGTCAACTTTAATATGAACCCTGTGGTAGCTGCTATATTGCTGCTACTAACTATTGAAGAGGATTTCCTATTTGTTTGGGTAAAATTCTCTTATTGTCAATTGTCTGTCTTTCGGTTCCATTGGCGAAGAATATGGTTAAGCATCTCGAGATGGTTTCCAACCTTGATTTCAGCAAAGAATCTTCATTTTCCTAGTATTTAATAAATTTTACAAGCTTCATTCCTTGGGGTAAGAGTTTGTTTGTTCACTGCTATTTTTTCTGCTTAAGCAGGGAAACAGCAAGGTCGCTGGGCAATCTTTCAGAATCTGAAACTTCAAGAAACAGTCAATCTATAGTAGCTTTGACTGTATCCTCGAATTTTGAGGTATGCATACGGTACTGCTCTTCTGCTTTCTTGTCATTCAGTTTGTGAAATTTTACCTTGTAACAAGTAGCTGTCTCCACTGAAAGGAAAATAGAAGTCACACCTTTCCTCCTTGTACTCTTGACAGTAGAGCGTTCTTTAGGCCGCATATGATCTGTTGCTGCTCTGGAACTATTCTGATTATTTATCTCTAGCCTAGTCTTATATAGAGTGAGAAAACAGGAAGAACCTTTAATAAGTGGAATAGAGAATAGACCAATTCCCATCAACCACATTGGGCAAGAGGAAGCATCTTCATATTGTTATTTCGATGAATGCTCTGTCATCCATACTATCGCAAACCATCTTTGATTAGATAGTTACAACTTACATATATAAAGTCATCAAACACACCCAAAAAAAAAAAAAAGAGAGATAAAGGGAAACAGAAATGTTGAGATGGATTAATATCAATACCAAGTCGTGCACATTCCATCATATGTTTGCAGAGGAACCATGGAGGAGGTTAATTGCAATTGTGGGAGAAGCATGTATAGACCTAGAAGTTTGGTTCAGTCCTTTTTCTTTTGGGGTCCGGTTGATAGTAGAGGATCTTTTTTTTTTTCAATAGTAGAGGGTCTTTTGAGCAAGCTTTTAGGGTTGTGGCCTTTTTCTTTTGCCTCTACTATCAAAAATAGTATCAAGTTGTCCTACCAATCAAAAAAAATAGTATCAAGTTGTCCTCCGTTTGAGTATTCGAACGGCTCTACCCTCACCATTGCACTTTTGAACAAATTTAACCCTTAGTCTAACAGAGATCTGGACCCATTATCACGGAGGGGGAATATACACATATTTAAACCCGGTTAATATATTGAACGAAACCCTTACTGTAACCTATTAGCCGATGCGGTCAAAGAACAAATTTGTCTTCAAGCTTCTCCGAACGCTACATTTTATTAAAACCAAACCCTTACCATAACCATTTCTGAATGTCTTCGCTTTCAAACCTATGGATAAGTGTTCCAACCACAAAATAAGCTTTGAACAGCAAAAATCAAAGGATTTTATCAACAACTAATCAAGAAATTCGAACTTTCAGTCACAGATATTGAAAAAATAAAATAACTCAACAGCTCAACATTGGTGAGGGTAACGGTGAGGGTAGAACCATTCAAATGCTCAAATGGAGGGCAACTTTATACTATTTTTAATAGTAGAAGGGCAGACATGACCCTTTTCCTTTAAAGGTTTAACTCACTCCTAATGGCTAAATACTCTTTGGGGATGGATTTGATGATTTGGTTGAGATAGTGAGTCTGACTTTCTTATGCAAATTTGATGAAATAATGTATCCAATTTAGTATTTGAATCAGATGATCCTAGAAACTCAACCTTGATGTCAACTTGTACTTCACTTTCAGCTTGACTAGTTGTAGTTCCAATCGTTGTCCTAGACCTGGTGTTACGACCGCTTCGGTACATCTGTTTGGGGTGAGATATGTGTCGAGTAAATTAGATGAAGAGGATTAGGGAAGGAGTATAGAGAATATCCTGGGGTTCATTGGGATTTATACATAAACTAAAATAACCTATTCTCATGTGGTACGTTTAATGTTAGATCTGCTAATGCTATTCATTCTCCCAAAAAAAAAAAAATCTGTTAATACTGGATGGTAAAAAATTACTAATCATATGAGATATTATAATATCCGAGAGGTTGGGACAGCATGAAAACAAGGGACCATTAGTGTATTTCTTGTTCAAAAAAGGGGGAATATGAATGCAATTAGTTATGAGTAAAAGGGGAAGAGGATGCATCAAGAACTTGTATTTCTGATGCTATAGTAGTACTCTAGATAGGATGGATCAGTATTTGGATTTTTGGCTCTTATTAGGAGAAAAAACGTAGTATGTCTGTAGTGAGAGCTGCAACTATGTCCTGTAATCCTCTCTGTACCATCTTGGTACCTTTTCAATAAATATCCTTAACAAAAAAATCAATGCTTAGTAAGTCGGGGGTGGTATGCGTCTGACGGGAATTAGGTAGGGAAAAATCAGAGCAGTTCTTCGAGTCATTGGATAGGAATTACGTATGGAAAAAGCAGGGTGATTGTTATTGCATCCTTTGGGGAAGTTTCTGTTTATTATGTGCTTACGCCACTTTCTGGCGCAACATTTGATGTCTATAGAAATTGCAACTTTTTGCTAGGATAAGTCTCATTTATTTTTGATAAGGTAACAGTTTTAAAAATGTTTCTCAGCACCAAGAAGGTGTTGGAATGTTAAAAGTACAAGTCCAAGTATTTCTTTCTTTCCAAATTGTCCACCAAATACATGCTGGAATTAATCCCCATACGTTCTTCTGTCTTTTGCAACTCCTGATGGTGTTCCAACATGTCAAAAGTTCTTTGGTCGTCCTGGGCATGACCCATTTAATGCCTTTCATGTTCAGGAAAATTTGCGAGAGTTGATCAGTGAACACGCAGTGTAAAAAATATGTTTGATACTTTCGGACTCTTTTCCACATAAATAACATCTTGAGCAGATCTGAAGGCCTCTTTTCACTAAATTGTCGTGGGTAAGGCAAGCCTCTTTTGCCACCAACCAGACAAAGCATGCAACTTTGTGCGGAGTTTTGACTTTCCATATATGCTTCCAGGGCCACAATTCTAATTGTTGATTCCCTTGAGTAAGAGTCTTGTAGGCTGAATTCACCGAGAAGATTCCTCCACTATGTTTCTTCCAAACCAGCCTTTCTTCTTGAGATCCAGTGCCTGTGAATTGACTCAGAAGACTCAGCAATTCAACAAATCTTTTAATTTCCCAATCCTGTAAAGATCTCCCAAAAATCAGGTTCCAGCCCTGCTAACCCCACATTTCACTAACCAAAGCCTCTTTCTGTTGGCTAATCAAGAAGATATCTGGAAATAAAAAGTCCAATGATTGTTGCCCTAACCGTGTATTTCCAAAACAAAGTTCTTCCATTTCCCACCTCAAGGCATGAATAAGATTTAAAACGAGGCCATAAGCCTCTGATGGATTTCCAGACCCCTGTTCCATACGGAGAGTTAAATTCTTTTGAAATCCAGTTACATTTTTCTCCAAATTTATCTTTTGATAACTTTTCTCCATAAGGCTTGAGCGTCCGATTCATACCTCCACTACCATTTCATAAGAAGACTTGAATTTCGGAGCTTTAAGTTTCTTATTCCCAAACCTCCTTCTTTCTTACTGATGGTAAGCCTCATTTTCTTAAACAGTCATTTTATTTTATTTTCTAATCCTTTGCCTCTGTTTAGAGAAGAACTTTGCCAGCCTGTGTCATTCTGCTGGCTCAGCTTAGGAACTTATTATTGTGCTTTCTTTCAAACATTTACTTGTATGTATCTTCTGTTGATGAGGTTTTCTAACTGTGTTCTATTGTCTTAACTATTACCATTGCTGGAATGCTGATTGTGGAAAGAAATCAAAGATTTACTGCCATGTTGTTGACATGTAGAAGGATTAGGCATAATTGTTGCTTGTGTGGTTACATTGTTTACTTTTGTGGCACGGCTACTGGCTAATTGTGTATTTTGTCAGGGCAGCCTAGGAGATCGCGCAACACATATTCCATGATCTTACCTACATCTTGTTACCTAGCTTTTCGTCCAGATGCAATCTTCATTCTACTGAGGAAGGCTTACAAGGATTCTAACCTGGGAAATGTTTGCAGATTGGTAATGCGTGACCTCTTTCTCCCTTTTAAAGAAAGATTATTATTTTCTTTTCCTCTGAGTAATTAGAAGACATAACAACAGAGAAAATAAAAGCAATATTCAACTAGATGCAAATATCTTCTTGTGCCTCATCCCTCTTCTGTTTCCAAAATTTTGAGAGTTTAAAACTGCGTCCTTTGAAGTTTCTTGAGAATAATGTATCCTTTATATTACACTCATTACTATTCTTGTGTTTCATTTAGGCCGCCCGGATTCTGTTGAAGTTTCTGGAGCCTATAAAAGCGTCACCTTCTTGTAGTGAAATTACAACTTTGGTGACTGAGGAAGGATCACAATCTGAGCCTTGTAGCCCTGCTTCTTTTGCTGATTATTCAGATTTATTCGGAGATGAATTTCAGATACCAGAGTATCAGTGGGACTCCAAGTTCACTAATGTTTTAGATATTGGGCTAGTGGAAGAAGGAATTTTACATGTTCTGTATGCTTGTGTATCCCAGGTCAATCACAGCCAAAACTTTCTGCTACAGATAAACCATACTAGTCATACGTGCATAGTACATGTTGCTTCTTTTGACATTCAACGGTTCCTTTTTAACAGCCCCTGCTCTGCAGCAAGTTGGCAGATAGCACTTCTGATTTTTGGTTGGCATTGCCCCTAGTTCAAGCATTACTGCCAGGTTTTTTGCTTTCGTCATTCCAGATTTACTTCTTCATAGCTTTATAGTCGGTGTCGTTGATTTAATATTTGCTCCCCTTGGTTATCTTTTTTTCCTTTCTCATCGATTAAAAAAAAACTGACATGCTTTTTGCTTCAAGTGCATATTAACTTGAGACCTTAGGGTTTTGTGGGAATTTTTTTTCCTCTTCTGTAAGAAGTGTTCTTAGATGGAATCACCATGGAATGTGGAACTATTTTTGAGTTTTTGAGTATTTTAGTAAAGGACGAGCATTGATGTATTAGTGAGTTAGAATGTCAGGGTTAATGTTACATTAGTCCCTGGTCAGTTAAATATAGATGTGATTTGTATCTTGCAGCTATGAATAGATATATCTTGTATTCCATTGTCATCATATTTTACGCTCATTCTTTTTTCTTCTATTATTTTTCTCTCTTGGTATTAGAGTCTCTACAATCTTGGTGGAGATTTAAGTGGCTTCCGCCTAATAGTAGATGAACAAATTTATTACTCTTTGCTTCTTTGGTAATTCTTCGGCGGCACAACTCCTCTTTCCAGTGATTGTTTCTGGCGGCATCACTTGGTGATTGTTCTGCATAACAGCCCCTTTTTCTTGTGGCCATTTTGGCAACACTCTGTCTCGTTCTTTGACTGTTTTGGAAGTACCCTCTCTTTTGCCCAGAATTCTGATCATTCTTCTGGCTAATGTTCTGACAACAACTTTTTCATAAAATTCTAGCAATTGGTTTTGTTGAGTCAGATTCGCATTGATTAAATATAAGATGTGGATAATATCAACACCTGCAGATAGGTTCTGGCTTTCCATTATCGTCAAGTTATTTATTTAATTCTTTTCCCTTCTCTTTTTCTCTCTTGCTTTTTTGTGACCTGTAGCACTTCGTCCTAGTATCAACAGTATTGACACAATTGATGAAGATTTATCTCAGTGGAAACAACCTTTTGTACAGAAAGCCCTATCCCAGGTTGTTCGATGATCTCGTCATAAACTTTGGTTTTCTTAATCTAGGACCTCAGTGTCATTACTGTTTCTGTTGTGCAGATTGTTGGGACTTCATCTTCATCAGTTTATCGTCCTCTGCTTCGTGCTTGTGCAGGTTACCTATCATCATTTTCACCATCACATGTAGGTTCTTCTATTTCTTTTTAGGTTCACTTCTGTTAACACATCATCTGTACTTTGGTTAATGCTGAACATGTTTGATTTGTCTTTCTAAGCTCTGCTTTGTCCATTGAAGTTTTATCTTGCAAGTTCAACCGACTTGTTTGTCCTTTGCTTCATTATCTATGAGTTTTATCTGGGAGGATGATGAACGAAGTTTTCTGTTTGGTTAAGCCTAATTTTCTGAACATGGTGTTCATGCAATTATTAATTATATAAAGAGCTGGAAAGATGGCATACGACCCAAGATGATGTTAGGAATAAATTGAAATAATATTTACATCTGTATCTAATTCTGTACTTGTCACTGAAGTTGGTTCTCTTCACTGAAAATCTATTTGACATTAACTGGCAGGCGAGGGCTGCATGTGTGCTCATTGATCTTTGCGCTGGAGTCTTAGCTCCATGGATGCCTCAAGTGATAGCAAAGGTTATCCAATTCTTTTGCTAAGTCTCTGTTGTGTAGGCTGTAGTAGAATTTCTGTTTTCCCTTGCAACCTTGCTTGTGACTATTTAATAAAATTCTAGGATTTCTTTTCATACAGATGGATTTAGCAATTGAGCTTTTGGAGGACCTTTTACCTGTAATCCAGGTGTGTCTTTTTATTATTCTTTCTTTTTACTTTAGTGAGCTGTTTGTGCTGACTTATCTGTTGGACTAGTAAAAGTGCTCCTTTTTAATATTTTATCTCCCAAGGAATGATGGACTGAGAGTATCGTTGTGATGTTGCAATCATATCCCTATGTAACATCTCATCATCTTGTGAAGGCCTAGAAAAATAGATTTAGTGGAAATATGCAACTAGAAAGATGAATGTTTCATTAATGAGTGCAACTGTTAAATATAGTACGAATTCTGCAGGATGTCGTGCTACAGGTATTTGAAGACAATGCTTACTTGGTAAAAGATATGAAGCTTGGCAGTCGACATCATCCCAAATACCTTACTTGAACAGGATCTGTTCTATAGGTCTTTATTGAAAAAAAAAAGGATCTTTTCTGTAGGCTCACGCCACTGTATCCTTGACTTCTAAGGAGACAGGTCGTCAGCACCATCCTAATAAAGATGTTGGGTGACAAATCAAGTCAACAGGGTTTAGGGTGCCCTTGACTGCAGTAGTTTAGTGGTTGATGCCCGATGTCATCGAAATCCCCGGGTATAAAAAGCATATGTAACTGATAATGCTGACACCAATCACCAGTCACCAATCGGATACAGAGGTCATACCGTCATACTGGTGCGAGAACAACTCTTTTGAGTTCCTTTTTTTGAAATTTATACAGAGTTTCATGTCTAAAGGAAGTACCAGCCAACAAATACGTAGGTTGCAAGGTGGAGAAGTTCATTGGGAGTTGAGTTTTAGAAGAAATTTGCAAGACTGGGAGGTGACAGAATTTCAAAGTGTGAATGAGCTGCTTCATAAGCAAACTATTCCACAAGTTAGCCATGATAGGTGGAGATGGGGAGGTGGGAATTAGTGGTGTCTTTTCTGTTAAGTCCTTTTATAAGATACTTCTCGGCAGGGTACACGCTACTTTTCCATGTAGATCTGCATGAATCCTTAGGGTACCAAGAAACCTGCGCTTTTTCACTTGGCCAGCTGCAAGGAGGATAATTTGACGGCTGAAAATCCGAGGAAAAGGCAAATTGCATGTTTCAGTTGGTGCTTCATGTGTAAAAGCTCGGGTGAAGATGTGAATCACCTCCTTTTACATTACCAGATAGCATCCCGTTTGTGGTAGGGAATACTATGTTGGTTTGGTCAACAGTGGGTAATGCAAGACACGGTTAGAGAAGTTTTAGCTGGGCCTTTAGCAGACCGAAGAGGAGGCACAACAAGGCATGAGATGTTGCTCCACTAGGACTCATGTGGACCATTTGGAGAGATAGGAGAGCTTTCGATTGAGTAGAGAAATATTTTGTACATTTAAGCCTCTTATCCCTTATTTCTTATTGGTGCCCATGTGGTTCCTGTACGTATACATACAGATGATTGGGTGCCGTTTATTGAAAACCGTATTAATTTGTAAGGTTTTCTACTTTGTTGGTATACTTCTTGTATTTGTACAGGCTTTGCCCTTTTAAGACTAGATTTTTCATTACTTGATTCAAAAAAAGGAAGGAAAGGTCATCTGATATTATGACAGTAGTGCAGTTATAGTATGGCAAGACCATGTATCCTTTTAGTACCTTCTTGGAACTGTGTTTTATTAAGAGAAGATACCTTATAAAAAGGTTTGACAAGGCATGTAATCCTCCAGTTCATGATTAGGTTTTATCGTTTCCTTTTGCTGTAAAATGAGATCTTTAGCAAATAGTATCATTTTTTACTGTTACCATTATATGTCCATATTGTTGTAGTTGAGAGCCTGTTTTCATAATATTTCTTGTATTGATACTTATCTTTGTCCATAATGTATATCAGAGTGCTTGCGACTCATTTGCTCGTGCACGTGCAGCCCTTAAATATATTGTCTTGGCTTTATCTGGGGTTATGGATGATATTTTGGTCAAATATAAGGTAATTTTTTTACTAAAATTTGTCTCAAATATTATTCAGGGAATCATACACTTGCTCTTCATATTATGTGGGAAGAGTCACTTTAAAGTTTTAGCTGCTCGATTTGACACCTTTAACCTATTCAACTTGGGACGTTTATCATTTCAGGAAGCTAAGCACCAAATGCTCTTTCTTTTTGAGATGCTAGAACCCTACCTTGATCCTGCAATAACCCCTGTACAGAGCATTATAGCCTTTGGAGCCGTTTCTTCAGTTTTCTTTGAAAAGCAAGAGAAAAATTGTGCTATTGCATTAAATGTGATTCACATGGCTGCACACAAGCCTGCTGTCCTTCCCTCCCTTGAAGCTGAGTGGAGGCGTGGATCAGTTGCTCCAAGGTAACAGAAGGATGCATAAGTCTTCTTTAAACATTGACTTTCTTCAAGAGAGCAACTTCGTTCTATGATCCTGTTTCAAATTTCAGAACTTGGGCCTATTTGATGTTTTGGTTTTACTGTTTTTTTAGCATAATTCAAATACTTTGCTTCATTTTTGGGGCTTGGATCTTTTTTTTTTTTTAAAAAAAAAACTAATTGGGTTTTGGATCATTAGATTGATGTAACAGTGCCATTGGATGTTTCTGTATCCTGTTACATGTGATCCTGGCTTTTAAAAGTTGTGAGATAGCTTAATTCTCAAAAAAGAGTGTTGTAAGATTGATGTATGGTCAATTGAGCTGTCTATCTACATACTTGAGTAACAGTCCACCCTCAAGAAAGAAGAATCTGATTGTAGGCTTTTCCATCATAACTTAGATGATTTCCCTGACAAAACAATCAAAAACTGATGTTCACATTCGATGCATTATGTAATTTGAAAGCTAGTGTTTTTCCATTCTGGATTGTAATGAATCTGGCAGCTGATATTGGTGCTTATAGCACTTTTCAGTTGTTTTAAGTATTGAGCACAAGACTTGGAGGCTACTTTTTAGTTTTTTCACTAGATCAGATAGTGCTTTGAAAGGGGTACTAGTTTTACATAAGGAGTACATTCAATGTAAAGCCACTTTGGGAGTCTATGCTCAGTAAAGAGTAAGATGTCCTCAATCTGGATGGTGTCCTGATACTATAAACTTGATGCGGTAGAAGATATTCCAATGATCATGATAATCTGCATGTGAAACAAATGTTTTCAGTTTCTTCTGAAGATATCCTGTACCTCGTGCTTTTGCAGTTTCACATTGTATTCCTCTCAGAAAGATAGATTTCCTGTATGAAGTAGAGCACTTGACTAAGAGCTACTTTTCTATGTCCTATGACTATTCTTATTCTTGATATTAGAATTCGTAAAAGACCGGCTGTTTAAGTAATGTTGGCACGAAAGTGCCTGGCTTGGAGAAAGAGTCCGCATACTGTTTTATTATCTTGGAAAGAGGAATATTGAAGGTCAGAAGTATAGAAACTTTAATGGGGATGATTGATGAGGCAAGATCTGATTGAGCTGTTTTTCTAGCCTCAGCTGGTGAGACCAAATAGTTCTATTTCATTAAGCTGATTCTATATGTCAAGTTTTTTGTGTCATGCTGAAAGAGTTATTTGGTGAACTCAGGATTGTCTGGTAACTAGTGCTTAGGTGCATATAATAGTAAGCTTTTTCCAAGATATACATGCTGCTTGACTGTACTAATTTCGTCTTGAATCAATGAACATGCAGTGTACTTCTCTCAGTTTTGGAGCCTCACATGCAGCTTCCTTCTGATGTTGACCTTCGCCAATCTCCTAGCACTGAGCTGCTTGGACCACAATTATTGAATGTTTCACCTCTTTCTTCTGTCTTCCGCAATGGTGGAGCTTCTTCCAGATCTGACAGTAATGATGATTCTGATGCAAAAGTTGATTCTGATATGACTGGAAAAATAGACATCCCTGAGGAAGTGAGCCTTCTCTTTGCTCCCTCAGAGATCAATAGGATTTCACTAGTCTCTGGCAGCCTGGAGAAAAAGTGCCCAGACTTAAGTTGTGATGTTAAGAAGGAAGTTAATCATTGTGATGAAAAGCATACAAGCAATCAGTTTGACAATGTTGCACTATCTAGTATTGATTATACTGTTGAGTATTCTAATCTGCATGTTGATTACTTCCAGCTTGTGAATTATCGAGATTGTCAGATGAGAGCTTCTGAATTTAGGCGTTTAGCTCTGGACTTGCATTCTGAGAGTGAGATCACTCCCGAGGGTCATGATGCTGCTATAGATGCTTTGCTTTTAGCAGCAGAGTGCTACGTCAATCCATTCTTTATGACGTCTTCCAGGGACAGTTCATCTATTATGAACAAACCGAGTACTAAAAAGCCATGTAAAAACAATGAGGTTTCTGTTCTTCAAAAAGTTTTTGAGGAGGATAATGACTTCAAAATTGTAGCTGATCTCGAGAGGAAAAGGGACAAAGTTGTTCTTGAAATAATGCTTGAAGCAGCTGAGCTTGACAGAAAGTATCAGCAGAACTCAGACGGAGAATGTACAACTCCCTATGTGGAAGGGAGTAACGAAAAACTTGAATTATCTCAGTTAGATATAGAATCAGCAGATGCTATCACCTTACTTCGTCAAAATCAAGCACTTTTATGCAACTTTTTAATTCATCGTCTGCAAAAGGAGGAGCACCCAACACATGAGATACTCTTGCAAATTCTGCTGTTTCTGTTGCACTCTGGAACTAGATTGTACTGTCGTGCTGAGCTCATTGTTGACACAATAATAAAATCTGCTGAGCACTTAAACCAGCAGCTGAGATCCTTTTGTTATCAATTGAAAGAAGGAAATGTCCGGTTGAATGAGTGGAAGCTACATGCAGTTCGACGTCGCTGGAGCCTTCTTCAAAGATTAATAATTGCTTCAAGTGGTAGTGATGAAGGGTCTGAGGTTTCAATTAACTACAGAAGTGGTTTTCGGTTTGCTAATCTAGTTCCTGCTTCAGCTTGGCTTCAGAAAATACCCGTGTTCTCATCTTCAACTTCTCCTCTTGCCCGGTTTCTTGGCTGGATGGCAATATCTCGTAATGCTGAGCAGTATCAGAAGGACAGACTCTACCTTGTCTCAGATCTTCCGCAGTTAACATATCTTCTGTCTATATTTTCAGATGAGCTTGCTGTAGTGGGTAACCTGGAGCAGAAAGAAGACAAGAAAATTGAAGAGTCTGGTAGCAATTCAAGTTTTAGGAAAGGGGCTGAACGTTGTAATCCGCAGAAGGGAGAGCAGTCTTTTTCTGTTATATATCCCGATATAAGTCAGTATTTCCCCAATTTGCAAAAAGAGTTTGAAGTTTTTGGGGAAGCTATATTGGAGGCTGTTGCTTTGCAATTAAGATCTCTTTCTCCTGCCATTGTACCTGATCTATTATGCTGGTTTTCTGATTTTTGTTCATGGCCTTTTGTTCGAGAAGAGAACCAGCTTAGTTGTAGAAATTCAACTGGGTTTGCAAAAGGTTTCGTTGCTAAGAATGCAAAAGCAATAGTTTTTTATGTGCTTGAAGCCATTGTAGCTGAACATATGGAAGCACTGGTGCCAGAAGTACCGATGCTGATGCAAGTTCTTGTTTCCTTGTGTAGGTCTTCATATTGTGATGTGTCATTTCTAAGCTCAGTGTTGCAATTGGTAAAGCCTATTCTCTCATTTTCTTTGGGAAAAAGTTCTGCCAATGAAAACTTAGTGAGTGATGATTCATGTCTTAATTTAGAATCATTATGCTTTGATGAATTTTTTCATATCATCAAAGATGAGAACCAGAGCACGCCAAGAGAGGACGGACTATGCAGGGCAATGTCAATTTATGTTTTGGCATCAGTGTTTCCTGATCTATCCTTCCAACGCAAAGTTGAACTATTGCAGTCTTCTATATCCTGTGCGGATTTTGCTTCTTGTGTGCCCACAACTTCTTTTCATGATTATCTTTGTGCATGTCAGGCTCTTGTTGCAAATTGTAGAATTTTTCTCCTTGATACCTTGAGAGGTTGGGGTGTAATTCCCTACAGTATGTCTCAGTTGTCTGAAACGGATCTTTCTGTACCATGTGATGATAGATCTGAACAGTGCCCAACTTTTCTTATGGATGTCGGCTGCTCTTCAACTGAGGTGAACCAAAGGAACATTGATGAGAACGCTGTCGTGAACAAAAAATGTCAGCTCAAAGTTGTGGAAGTTGGAAGATTCTCAAAGGACCTAGAAGCACTCATTTCTAAGCTCAATCCAACTATTGAACGGTGCTTTAGGATTCATCATAAATTATCAAAGAGTCTAGCCGTTGTTTCTGCAGAAAGTTTTGTGTACTCGAGATGCTTAAGTTTGGTTTCTGAGAAAGTTCCAGTTTCTGAGGGCATTGAGGAGGGTAATCTGCTTATGACAGGCTCTATTTCTGATTTCACTGATTTATGGAACATCAGTCTTGAAGAACTTGCAGAAATGATTCTACTGCTTCAAGAGAACCATTTGTGGGAGCTTGCTTCTGTGATACTTGGTTGTGTACTTGCTGTTCCTCGATACCTTTCTTTGCATAGTATAATTGGGAGTGTATGCTCTGCAATCAAAAGTTTCTTGCATGGTGCCCCAAGTATTGGTTGGCGACTTCACAGTGATCACTGGATCTCTTTGTTATTTGAAAGAGGCATCCGTAGCTACCATGAATGTGAAGGTTCCTTGATTGATCTGTTCTCTTTCATGCTTTGCCATCCGGAGCCTGAACAACGTTTTATTGCACTTAAGCACTTGGGAAAACTCGTGAGCCAAGGAGGACATTGTGGGTCTTCTTTATTATGTTTTAGTATTCGTGATAAAGTAGCGTCAACAGTGAGTGATTCTTCTGCTTGTGAGCCAATTATATCTGCTCTTGTTTCTGGTACATGGGATCAGGTAGCTTTGCTGGCTTCATCTGACTCATCACAGCGTTTAAGAATTCACGCAATGGCTCTTCTTGTGAACTATGTACCATATTCTGAAAGACGCAACTTGCAATCATTTCTTGCAGCAGCTGATAGTGCTCTACAGTGTTTGACTAAACTATCACAGCCAACCTGTGAAGGCCCATTAGCACAACTCTCGATTGTACTTTTTGCCAGTGTTTGTCTGTACTCTACAGTTGAAGATCTTTCCCTGATTTCTGAAAATATTTGGAGCAGTATTGAAAGTTTTGCATTAGGAAGAAATGGTATAGTATTGTTTTACTTAGTACATTTAAAAGCTGATAACAGATTGAAATCTGTCTGTATTGAACTTACTGTGCCATCCTATTGTCTCATTTATTTTCCAGAAAGATTTCCTGTCGGCCTTGAGAAAAGAACTTGCCAAGCTTTATGTAGATTGAAAAATGAAGGGGGTGAGGCTAAAGAGGTAATGGTGGTGAGGGTCCAATTTTCATTCGTCATTTTCTTAGAAAATTATGTATGCTATATCACGGAGCATCAAATTATGGAGTTCTTGCTCCTTTTTTTTTTTGTTTTATCCTTACTACTAGCTTGAATACATTATTTTTGTGATGTCCATCTAACATGAATTTCTTGTATGTTTGGATAGCAGATGGTGAAAGAAGCTCTTTCTTCAAATTCCAAGCAACAAATGGATCCAGATTTTGGTCATACACGCGAAACAATCCTTCAGGTATAAAAATCTTAATCCAATCTAAATCCTGTTAATGATCCATATTACATCAAGATATCCCACTTTTCATCTGGCACGATATGTACGAAGGAACTCCAGCTGTACCTCTAAACGTCGTTCAAAATACATATGGTATTAGCTTGAGTAAAACTAATTATCGCAAAAGCGATTAAAAATTAGATGTTTTAATATGTGTTGCTTTCTCCTTTGAGAAGCTAACAGAGGAGAATAGAATCACAGGATACAAGATACATGTGTTCATAGGATTATATACATGCATATTATACTTTTTCTCGATGTGGGAGAATATATGCAACATTTTTGTATACAAACGGTCTTATGGTCGTAACGGGAATCTCAAACTAAAGGTGGAGAAGTCAGCATGAGAATAGTAAAAACTTGCTTGTTCGAAAGAGGCGCAGTATGAGTTTTCTCCAGGAAATTGCTGTAATTGCACTGCGCTGGAAAAACTACAGGCAAAAGTGTGCTTGAAGCATGCTCAAGGCCTAAAGTGAGGTACGGTGCAGATTCGGCGTTTCGATGAAAGCCCTGAGGCCTCTTGGCAAAAATCAGGCAACCACTTTTTCTTTTTATATATTAGTGCGAAAGAATCTGCGTGTTCAACCCAAAATCTTAGGCAATGCAGGAGTAGCCCACAACCATTAAACCTCTTTGGAAACCCTTATACCATTGATGAGGGTCAAGTGTAGCATTCTCTAACACCCTTCCACATAGGTGGAATTTCCTTTTCTTTTTTAACCTTTTATTTTATTATACAAGGAAAGGGGAGCCTTGGAACAGTTGGTATAATTGTCTTCGTGGTTCAAGTCGTGGAAATGGCCACGAATGCTTGCATTAGGTTAGGCTGTGTGTATCACATCTCTTGGGTTGCGGCCCTTTCCCAGACCCTGCGAGATGCCTTTTTTTTAAAAAAAATTAATCATTTAGGGGGGGGGGGGGGGGGAGGGAGAGAGAGAGAGAGCAGTGTTATCAAAAGCAAAGGCTTCGTCGTTTAAAGCATTTAAGCAATGGGGTATCACTTCATGAGCGAAGCCACGCTTCATATAAAGAGTACGCTCCGAACATTGGCATGCAATGTGATCCTATTGAGAAGGGGTCGGTTCTTGGACCTCAACTTCGAGGAGTTGAATTAATATTCTCAATTATGTATATTGGATCTAGTATACCTGCTGGCCGCTATTGCCTTAATGTTGATGAATATATCGATAACATTTTCAAAAGAATTATGTATATTGAATACTAATTTTGTTAGTTACTTGCAATTTCATCATTATAGTAGTAAATATATTTCAATCATTAAACCTCTCTATAACAGCCCCTCGTTATAATAGCATCTTAGTATAACAGCCTAATTTTCTCCGAGACCGATTTTTTAGTTATATTTTACCTCTCTATAATAACATTTTACCTATAACAGCAATGTCGTTCATTATAGCAATACACTCTTTATAAAATTACCTCTCTATAACGGCCATAATCAAATATTGTTTAATACTACCTCCGTCCCAATTTATGTGGCGGTGTTTGACTTGGCACGGAGTTTAAGAAATAGAAGTTGACTTTGTAAATGTTCAAATTTACCCTTGAAAAAGTAAGAGAGAGAAGACTGTAGTAATCAAAAAGTTGTTTGTGGCTTTTAAAGTAAGTAGGGCCCAATAGGGGTAAAATAGAGATAGTGCATTAAATAGTTGACAAATAAGGAAATGTGACATTCTTTTTGGGACAAATCAAAAAGGAAAGTGTGAATAATTGGGGGGCCGCGCCCTACCCCGTCGGCCTAAGCCTCGCTATGAGAACTGACGCGACTCTCTGTTTTCCCTTCACGGGGCAAGCATTGTGTAACGAGCTACGAAGGAGATATGTTCCTTTAACGAAGCTAGCGAACTAAGGGGCGAAAGGTGCTCCGGGGAGACGTTGACCGGCTCCGCTCTTATTCCGCTTCAGAGACTCTATGGCTCTACTCCTGGGTTCGCTTGATTCACTTTCGCGTAATGAGAGGAGACTTTTAGAAACCCCTCATGCCTTCTCTAGAGACAGAGATCTTACTGCTACCTCCGAGTCTGACAATCTAGTCTTCTAGGCTTCCAGATCCTCGCTTCTATGAGCCAAATCACTTTCCTCGGGAGTTCTCTCCTTGACTACACCCTCCTCGGCTTTGTTCCAATGCTTGATAGAGTAAAGTAAAGAAAGGGCTTTTTTTAAAGAGTAAGTCAGTCCCCTTGAACACATAAATTGGGACAGAGGGAGTAATATTTTGTAAGAGATATATTATGTATAAAATAAAAATAATATATTTATGATAATCATGCATAACATAAATATATTATCTTTTTTACATTCGTACCATAAAAATTCTCACGTAAAACTTGTTCTTTTTTTTACAGTGTCAACTAATTTTAAATGCATAAGTTCCTTAGATTTTAATTTTTTATTGTAGTACAATTAATTATAGATTTATTAATAATGTATTAACCTTTTAATTTTTAATTAATGAAATATGAAAATCTATTGTAATTTTAAATTTAACGTGTATTTTTTTCTGAATTTTTTGAATATAATAGCTAAATGATATCCTAAAGGTCAAATGCCAGTATACATGTATAACAACATCTCACTATAGTGGCCATGAAAATTCCACATACACTGTCACTATAGAGAGGTTTGACTGTATTAGTAAATTTAGATATCTTTACCTAAATAGTTACCTATCAAATAAAAGTAATCTTCCGTTTGTCTCCGTTTAAGTGACACTTTTTTCGTTATAGTCTGTCTCAAATAGAATGATATGCTTATATATGTAGAAATACAACTTTTAACTTTCAATCTTACCCTTAATGAGATAATTTATAGTCACACAAGTTTCTATGCCTTGTTTAAATGACAAGTTTCGAAAGTCTATATCTTTCTTTTTAAATCCTTACTCAGTCAAACACCATCATATAAGGGAGTACTAAAATCATATACGCTTGGTGTTCTCCAATGTTGTAAATTGAGTGCTTCACTACAAATAAGTATAAGCTTCACTTCTGGTGTTTCACTTCAACCCTATGGACCTTGTCGTTCTTTTGCACCTTTTGCATTTATAAACCTTGAAAAATAGATGAGGCTAAACATAAGTGAACTTCCGAAGTAAAAGGAGAAGACTCCGCTTAACAAGCTAATGAGTTGGCTTGGAGCAATGTTAGTGGTTTGATTGAATGAAGAGAAAATGGTTGAAAACGCGGGCTCACGAAAGTTTGACTCTGATACCATGTAAAAGAATCTAAACATCCAAAAACCTAGATCTCGAGGCAATGGGTGGAGTAGCCCATGATCATTTAAACCCCTCTGAATTCCTTACATAACCGATGAGGGGCATTGCAGCATTCTCTAACAATTAGGTTAATTTATGAGTTCCATGAGCTCTTCGAGAAGAACATACTACACAATAAATGTAGCTGACAAAATAATACAGTAATTATTGAAAAAACATTATGGATGAATATTTTTGTAAAAGGAATAGGATATCTGATTTTTTTTTTTTTTTGGGTATAATTTTTTTTTATAATAAAGGGGAAAAAACCATGTATACAAAAAGTAAAAAGCCTACACCAAAATATAGTTCTCAACAAAAGAAGCTCATTCATCTATACACATTGGAACCTTATGGGTACACAAAAAAAAATTAAAACAAAAGGCTATTATGCAATCTACAAAAATTGCTCTCTATTCCTTTAAAAGCGCTCATATTTCTCTCTTTCCACAAAATCCACATATAGCTAATGGAGCAACATCCCACTCTCTGGATCTTCTCTTCCTTCTTCTGAATGCCCAAAACTATACATTGCCTCCTTCACAGTGCTTGGCATCACCCATTGAACTCCAAACATATTTAGAGCCACTGCCCACAATCGCGCCGCTACCTTGCAGTGAAGCAAAAGATGGTTGACATCCTCTTCGGAGCATCTACACATAAGCACCAACTAACATAATTGATCCTCCGCTTTCGTAGATTCTCAGCTGTCAAAATCACTCCCCTAACTGCCAACCATGCAAAAAAACATATCTTCCTCGGCACCCTCGGGATCCAAATGGTTTGATATGGAAAGACGCTTCTCCTCTCACCAACAACCTCTGGTAATAAGATCTGATAGTGAACAATCCGTCTGAGCTCCCCTTTCACCTTCACACGTCAGAAGAGTAACTCAACAAGATTTTGAAACTCACCTATCTCCCAATCTTGTATTTCCTAAACATCAAATCCCGTAGAGCTTCTCCCGCATCGACTCCACAAACTTGTTGGACAATCATCTCTTTTGGATCGACAGACTAAACATATTAGGAAAGCAACCTTCACCTCAGACTCTCTGCACCACCTATGCACCCACAAGCTAATCCTACTACCATCCCCTACCTTGAACTCAATATGACCAAAACAAAAGGCTATTATAGTGTTTGCTTTGTCTGATTTATTCACTTTTAGCTATTTTAATATTTTTATCCATACAATCATTGGTTTTCTTTATAGCTACTTTTCTTGCATTAGATATATATACAAATATATATATATACATATGAATACACATGTCTATTGCCCTTCATCTCTTCTGTGAAGCATGCGCTTTAAATGCATTTTGCTGTTAAAACCATGTCAGACTTGCGCATTTCTGTGTTTTCGCCTTAAACAACGCTGGCAAGAAAGTTCTTGTCAATGCATACATCCTGTATCACCAGAAAACATGGCGATTGACTCTTCCTCACAAGGTTGCTGCAATTGAACGGCAAGAGAAAAATGTTGGTTAATATGTAGCACATGCTGAGGTAACCTTTCTTCAGTCACTAGGAAGAGGTCCTTATTAAAAAAACTCTCTACAAAGAGGCAAAATGACAGTTTCGGCAATCATCATAAAGAAACACAAGTTGTTCTGACATAGTTGCTGCATGAGGTGGTTTTGATGTGGCCTAAAATGGAGCTGAACAGTGGGGAACAGTGGTAGGACCCATGACCAAAAAGATCTGCGGCCAGAACGGGGAACAGTGGTAGGACCCATGACCAAAAATGGTGTCCAGAATAGAGATGCGAGACTACCAAAATTAGAAAACTCTCTAGAAAGAGGCACAATGACAGTTTCGGCAATCATCATAAAGAAACACAAGAAGTTGTTCGGACATAGTTGTTGCGTGAGGTGGTGTTGATGTGGCTTCAAATAGAGACTGAACAGTGATCGGAACTGTGGCCAAGAATGGGGAGAAGTGGTAGGATCCGTGACCAAAACTGGTGTCCAGAATAGAGATGCGAGACTACCGAAAGTTCATCTGAAAGGAGCTGCTGATGTCAGATTGGTCATCAAATGGCTCGGTGTTGCCATGGTCATTGAAAATAGGCGGGTATGCTCGAAATGGTTAGAGGAAAAAGAAGAATTGGAGAATGCTTTATAGATGCATTTGTACATCACATCTAACATACATTCTAGGTAATCAGCCCTACTATTAACAAACAAATAAGACCCTGTACAAGATTAATAACCAGTACTGTAGAATGGAAAAGGAACTGAGACCACAATCAGAATACTGATGAGAAATTCTGTAAACTATTACATTTATTGGAGCAATTCCTTGAAGTTTCCTTGATCTTCATATCAGTGTCTTGTCTCCTGGTAGAATTATAAGTAATGAGCATTGAGTAGTTCATATGATTCATTTCTCTTCATTATGTCTCTCTCTTATTTAGTTTTTTTTTTTTTTTTTGGGTGATCTTTCTGCAGAGAGTTCCGTCAACTAGTAATTAGTACCCTTCACTCTCCTATTCTGTATTGAGTATCTGTTGTTTCATCCAATTTCTCAGGTCATAGCTGATTTGTCAGCTGCCAACTTATACTTGACTTTTTCTCAAAGGAATGCGACCAAAAGGTTCTGGTACGGGTTTTGTAGCTTTTTTGACATTTTGGGTTACTTGTTGAGCATTTCTATTGACTGTTACTTCAATTCTTCAAGGAATTGGAGGAGGCCGAGATTGAAATGGAACTTCTTCAGAAGGAAAAAGCAATGCAGGAATTATCGGCTGAATTTAAAGACTTGCCGCGGCTTCCCTTTTTAGCTGGTAAGTTAAATCATTCAGCACCTTTTGCACCATGTTGGTTTTTCGTTCTCACCTTAGTTCTGAAGTCGTGAATAATATTAATTTCCTTATCCAAAAAAAAAAGTGAGATTCCTAGATGCTAACATAGAATAAATGGCTGACATGATACCGTTGCATGAACTGCCCTAGAAGTACTTTTCCGGCGCTGGAAAGTTGCCGGAAAAGAAGAAAAATGGAGCTTCAGACTCGGAATCTCATCGTGGTTCGCATGCAAGGCCAGATCTACAAAATAAAAGCCTGGAGGAGAGGGTTTTGAACCCTTCGAAGGTCGCCGGAACTGTACCCATCTCCGGCGACCTCGTTTCTGCTGAAAAACCAAGGGTGGCTTCGGATTTTGAAGGAAAACTTGAAGGCTTCTGCTGGGTCTGCTCAGACAACTTCCGGCGAATCCAGTGGTCAGAATCTGGTCTCCGGCGACTCGGGTTGCCGGAATTTTTGCTCCGGCGATGTTGGATCTGTAAAAGGAAGGGGGATAGGGGGTCCAAACAGCATGGGGAAGGTGGCAGCCCTTCTTTTGCTTTGAATAATCCTGTTTTACAGATTTCAGAGGCCTCTGCCAGTGGAACTACTGTTCCAGCACCTCTGCAGTCGCCGGAAAAATGGTCTGAAACTGCTGGAACGCTTGTTTGCACTGCTGGAAGCTTGTACAATCTTGGGGGTAAGGAAACAGGTGAGGATAGCATTCCAGAGGAGAATAGGCACAAACAGAGGGCTCCTACAATTTCTTTGGAGCCTGTTTTGGAGACTTCCTTGGCTGTTTACTGTCTTGAAAAGGAGGAGGAGACAGGAAACAGAGAGGAGGAGCATCCCTTGGCAATTATTGAAGGTGGAAGGATGTCTAATTGGGTGAGGAGAGAAATACCTATACTTTGGTAAGTTTCTTGGTGTATCTTTTGAGGGGAAGGAAGATAGGGTATTAGATCTTCTAAGGGAAATTGAACAAGGGGCAATTGAAACATGTAGGCATATGCAAGGGGAGAGCGGTGGGAGAAAGGAGAAGGGTCAGGGAGAGTTGCAAAATGTAATAGGTATCAATTGGTGTATCAGAGAAGGGGTAGGACTACTGTTAGGGATGGAGTGAAAGAGGTTATGGGGGGGTGGGGAGAAAGGGAAGAATGTTTTTTATGGAAGCTAAAATACTAACGTGGAATGTGAGAGGGATGAATGACCCGATCAAAAGGGCAATCATCAAGGGGGGAGTTATGGAGTGGTGTCCGGATCTAGTATGTTTTCAAGAAACTAAAATAGAGACTATGACGGATGCGGTCGTGAGAAGTGTGTGGGGTGGTAGGTGGGTGAGGTATGACTGGATTCCATCCATAGGTAATTCGGGAGGTATTCTGCTACTTTGGGATGATAGGAGGTTGGAGGTCGAGGAGGTTTTTAAAGGGGATTTCATGATAGCGGTTAAGGTTAAAAATCGAGAGAGAGGAGTAGAGTGGAACTTTGGGGGAGTGTATGGACCGGTAGGCGAAGGTTCTAAGATTGCCTTTTGGGAGGAAATGGCCAATGCTATGATGGCATGGGATATTCCGTGGGTGCTAGGAGGGAACTTTAATACTATAAGATTCCAGGAGGAAAGATTGGGATGTAGATCATTGACGAGGGCAATGGAGGAGTTCTCGGAGTTTATTAATAATCATTTTCTTATTGATTTGCCTTTGGCAGGGGAACGATTTACGTGGACTAGACCGGAAGATTCCAACTCAAAGTCAAGACTTGATAGATTCTTGATTTCGACTTCATGGGAAGAGTTGGTGCCGGACGTGTTGCAAAAGCCTTTGCCTAGGCTAACCTCAGATCATATGCCTATCATGTTAGATGGAAGCAAAAGAAGGCCAGTGCGAGCTCCGTTCCGGTTTGAGAATATGTGGCTTAAGGCGGAGGACCTTTGGAGATAGAGTAAAGAATTGGTGGACAAGCTACGTGGTGGTAGGGACACCCTCTTTCCGATTGGCAAAGAAATTGAAGTTGTTGAAGAGAGACATAATCCAATGGAATAAAGAGGTATTCGGGAGGGTTGAGGTAAAAATGAGAGAATTAATGAATGAGTTAGGGGATATAGAGAGTAGGGAAGGGGTGAGGGAGCTAGAGGAGGGGAGAAAGTGAGAAAAGAAGAGGTAAAGAGGGAGTTTGCTGCTTTGGCCATAGCACAGGAGACTAGTTGGAGACAAAATCGAGGGCATTGTGGTTAAATGAGGGAGACTCAAATACTAAGTTCTTTCACCGGGTTGCCATAGCAAACCGAAGAAGGAACTTTATAGAATCTTTGGAAGTGAACGGGGAGAGGATTGAGGGAGATGAAGAGGTAAGGGGGAAGATTGTGGGTTTCTATGAGCATTTGTACAGTGAGGAGGTGAGTTGGAGGCCAAAAATGGAGGAGGTAGCTTTTAATCAAATAGGGGAGAATAAGAGGGAGTGGTTGGAGAGGGCAATAGGAGAAGAGGAGGTGTGGGAGGCGGTTGAGAGTTGTGCCGGTGACAAAGTCCCGGGACCTGATGGCTTCTTATTGGCTTTCTTTCAGCAGTGTTGGAGCATAGTGAAGGGGGACCTGATGGAGACAGTTTGTGCATTCTATGATACTGGAGAGTTTGAGAAAAGCTTCAATGCATCTTTTATAGCTATTGTGCCAAAAAAGGAGGGAGCAACTAGTATTAGAGATTATAGACCCATTAGTCTGGTGGGTAGCATCTATAAGATAATATCTAAGCTGCTATCCAACCGATTAAAGAGGGTCCTGGAAGAGACAGTTTCTACCTCACAAAATGTATTTGTGGCAGGGAGACAGATTTGGATGCGGCATTAGTGGCAAATGAAGTTGTGGATTCTAGAATGAAGAAAGGAGAGCCAGGCATTCTATGCAAATTGGATCTTGAAAAGGCATTTGATCACGTTAATTGGGATTTCCTCGACTTTCTTATGTTGAAGATGGGGTTTGGGAGAGATGGAGGAGATGGATTAGAGCTTGTATTTCCACTGTTAGATATTCTGTACTTGTGAATGAAAGTCCTTGTGGCTTCTTTGGTTCTTCTAGGGGCTTAAGGCAAGGGGATCCTCTATTCCCCATGTTGTTTATTTTAGTGATGGAAGTGTTGAGCAAAATGATGGATAGGGTTGTAGGTGGAGGATATTTGAGGGGTTTCTCGGCTTCATTTGGAGATCAAAGCATTACAAGGGTCTCTCACTTGCTCTTCGCGGATGATACGCTAGTCTTCTGTGACGCAGATGTAGATCAATTGGGATACTTGAAGCAGGTTCTGATGTGGTTTCAAGTGGTGTCGGGGCTCAAAATTAACCTTAGTAAATGCGAGATTTTTCCTGTGGGAGAGGTGGATAACATCAATTGCCTTGCACAAGTGCTCAATTGCAAGGTGGGTGCTTTGCCTACTACATACTTGGGTTTGCCGTTGGGTGCTTCACATAGAGATATTTCTATTTGGAATCCTGTTATTCAAAGGGTTGAGAGAAGGCTTGCAGGATGGCAAAAGCGATATTTATCAAAGGGATGAAAGGAGGTGCTCATCAAGAGCACGTTGTCAAGTATTCCTACTTACTTCTTATCTTTACTGCAGGCACCGACTAAAGTGACAGAAAAGTTGGAAAGGCTTCAAGGAATTTCCTATGGGATGCTTCTGATGGTTCTAAAAAGATTCACTTGGTGTGTTGGGAGGCTCTTACGACACCAAAAAAGTGGGGCGGACTAGGAGTGAAAGATCTTAGGGTTTTCAATAGAGCACTGCTAGGAAAATGGTTGTGGAGATTTGGAGTTGAGGAGCGTGCTTTATGGAGGGAGGTGGTGGGAGAAAAGTATGGCACTTTAGAAGGGGATGGAGAACTAGTAATGTCAATTCTCTATTTGGGTGCAGTTTGTGGAGAAGTATCATGAAGGGGTGGGAAGACTTTAGTGGCCATATTTCTCTCAAGGTAGGGGATGGGAGAAGAGTTTGTTTTAGGAACCATAAGTGGTGCGGGGAGGACACACTGAGGGTCTCTTTCCCTAATGTGTTCGCCCTTTCTAGCCAGAAAGAGTCGACTGTCCAACAGGTTCGTAGGGTGCATGATGGGGAGGTGCTATGGGATCTAACATTCAGGAGACATCTTCAAGATTGGGAGATAGATGAGTTCCAAAGTATGTTGGAGATACTTTATAAGCAGATCACATCAGTTTATAATCCCGACTCATGGAGGTGGGGGTTAAATAGTGATGGAATATCTCAGTCAAGTCGTTTTATCAGAAATTGTTGGTGAGAGAGGAGATATGCTTTCCACACTTGTCAGTTTGGATTCCCAGGCTCCGAGGAAAGTGTGCTTTTTTGCTTGGTTAGCGGCGAGAGGAGTGATCCTAACGGCTGAGAATTTGAGGAAGAGAAATATTACTTATATCAGTTGGTGCTATATGTGCAAATGCTTGGGAGAAGACGTTGATCATCTTTTGGTGCATTGCAAGATAGCGTCGGATCTATGGAGGGTGGTATTGAATTTCTTCGGGTTGCAATGGGTCATGCCACATAGTGTTAAAGATGTCCTACATAGTTGGGCATGTAGAAGCAAGAGAAGAAATTGTAGGGCATGGGAGGTTGCACCACTAGCTCTTATGTGGATAGTTTGGAGAGAGAAATAGGAGAGCGTTTGATGGTGTTGAAAATGATTTTGTACATTTGAGAATTAGTCTTATGTCTTTGATAGCTTTTTAGTGCATCCTTAAGATTCCAATATGTATAGATGATTGGGTGTCTTTTGTAGAGAATTATATTTTGATGTAGATTCTCTATCTTTTGGTATACCTCTTGTATACGGAAGCTTTTCCCAATATCAATAAAATTGTTTAACTTATCCCAAAAAAAAAAAAAAACAAAAGCACTACAGCTAATTTTGTTATTTAAATATACTGATTAAGGAGGCACCTTCAGGGCTAAAGCACTACAGCTTATTTTGTGATTCAAGTATACTGATTGAGGAGGCACCTTCATATTTTCTGATATTCACTACTCTAAATCTATT